>LR138503.1:0-42288 GCA_900659605.1 Tisbe holothuriae | reverse complement strand
ACCGCGCGTCTCGCTCGCGCTCTGTCTCTCTCTCTCTCTCTCTCTCTCTCTCCCTCTCCTCTGATGATGATACATAAACGCGCTCATTGGCGCTGGTATGCTTTTGAAGTCGGCTAATCTTACACTCTCCCCCACGATTCTTTAAAAGACTCTCCGGGGAGTTCTCTTTACATGATACTTTTGTTTCCCTTCTCTCTCTGACGTCATCTGTAGATGGGGCTTTCTCGTGCTCAATTGCGGTTTGCAAGATTGAAAACTAAGGTGTCCGCGTTTTTGTTGTATTTTGCAAATGGGCGGCAAAATGTGTCAGTTCGAAGTAAAGCAAGGAGTTTTGGCCACGAAAACATATTTTCTTCTTTATTTAAGACGGTGAGAGATGAGGTTGAAATTTGGATTTTAGTGTGGTTTGCACTTTTTGGGAAAAGGATTAAGTTTCCAATTAAGCCGGTTAGAACAATTTAATATTTCGTCAATCAGTGACTTCAGTGTTAGAGTTAATTAGCTTTGGATTATTTTAAAAGGCTGTATAATTTAGAATGCAGGGAATAGACATGCAACTTTAAATATTCCAAAATACAAGCTAAAATTGTATTCATGCTACATAGAGACTAACGGAATGTAGTAAGCCACACTATAATTAAGTAGTAAAGGTATGCAATGCAGCTAATTGAGTTAGCTTCATGTTTTTTGCCTCTCTGTTAAAACTCAATACTGCGAGGTTTTATCGTGTACAGGCGTACGTAAATATACTGTTTTCTATATTGCAGATAAATCCATATAGGACTTCCATTTAACATATACTATAGGATGATGCTTCGACCAAAAAAGATCAGATGAATGTACTTTTACTTATCAATTATTTTGCCTTATTCGGGGAATAATCAAATATATTAATTATAACCTTCATTGCAGAATATTTTAATGGGATTGCTAAAAATCAACTATTATTTTTTGCCTTAAATTTATATAGTAAAATAGTAGAAATATCTGCAAAAATACATAGAAGGTTGAATTAACTACTGTACAGTTACATTTTATCATTTGTGTGGATTTGATATGGTAATTCAAGAATTAGCACAAAACAGTAAACACAAAGCACTGGTTGGCCCAAGAGCAAGAATAGCTTAAATACCGACTAGTAAAATCCATGGGACACTGGAACTTCATCGCAAATCATAGACTTCAACAGTCATAGGGAAGGCAAAAATTCATTAAATGATTGTTTAGCATTTACCTTGTTTACCTAGTAGTTAACATAGATGTACAAGTAGTAGAGTTAAGAAATTGCCTTTGGAGTGTACATTCAGTTAAGTTAGTTTGAGCGGGCAATATTGATGTAGTACTAGTTTAGTAGTTTTAATATACAGCTCCCAATCCTCTAACGCCTGTATTGAGTCCAATATGTTATTAAATTATATAAGTTCTGCGTCCTTTTCAAAGACATGTTTACCAGTAGCATGGCTGTATGTTTTGTCAAATTTGGTAAATCAAGGATGTGATGATTGTGGCTTTATATGCAAAATTTTGTTCACCATTATATTGGAGGTGTACGTACGTACGAGTACATAATTTCTTTGTGGAAAACTATTTTTACTATATAATTCCCACGATACATGGAAGTCTCGAATTTCATGTCCGATGTATAAAGATAGTACTGTATACTGTATATTAAATTTATGTTATACGAAAAAGATTCAAAATGTATAAAGATAATGACCCGCCGAGATTCTTTGCAAAATTTGCCGACAGTCGTGATGAAGTTGTACTATTGCCGGCATTGCCGACAGTTGTACTAAAGTTGGAAATGCCGACATTTAAGTAGTGAGTGTGGACAATAAGGAAAGAGTCGCGCAGGAAAAATCCTTATTGTCCAGATTTCGCCCTTAAAGTTGGACTGTTGGCACTCCGAATTTATGACTACTTTAGCTGCAACGAATCTCGGCGGGGAACGTGTAGTAGAATCGACCTAAAAGGTGTATATTTTTCTTTGCAAAACAGATTTGAAAGGTAGTAAGTTACCTCTAGTACCTTCTCCTAACTTACTGTATGGATGGAAAGGGCTAGGATATTCAAAATCTGGTTTAGAATCACTCACACTCCTTGCTCACGATCACACTAAAGATTTTACAGGGTAACTATTGAAAAATTAACTTTGGCAATGAAATGTAGCTAATGTTCACTTATTCAAATATTCTCCGACCTTTCTCCTCCTTCAACCCAAAACTGACCGAATCAAAGCGATCCTCTTGATCGGACACTTTAGCGCAGGCGCCTGAACCACTTTACAACACAACACAACTAATCCCATTTCCCCCGCGAATCTTCGTTCATAATTAAAGCGTGTTATGACCTCCTCCGCCGTCGTCTCCGCCTCAGCCGTGAAGTCTGCATCGATGCGTCCAAGCATTCAAGCACGAAGACTGAGCATGAGGAGCTCAGCCCATATGATGATGATCGCACTTACCCATATCCAAAAGATGATTATATGATGGAAGAACGAGTTTCTTCGGGGGAAGAAGAAGAAAAGGCCTCGTCGTTGCAATCGAGCTTGAAAGTATCGTACTCCCAGATGCACTTGACTGAAAATGACTTCTACTATGATGGGAATAATATCACATCGCGCCTCCTCCTCTCACATTGGCGTCCAAGCAGAGAGCACAATAAGAAAGCAGCAACTAATACTTTTGTGCCTCGATCGCCGCTTGATTTATTTTTAACTGCTCATGTCCATTGGTGCATGTCGGGAGAGGCGGGTAAACGCTTCAAGCTACATTAAGCGCTTGCCGGGAGTCACGACGGACGGCGGAGAAGGCGGACTTACTTTCACAGGGCATGAGGAAAGCATCATCGGCCAATGGAGAGACGGCGACCCAAAGGAGAAGAAGGAAAGTCCCGCGCTCAAACTGAGAGGCAAACAGACAAAAGTCTTAATAAAAACGGCGGAAGTGGTAATTAGGCAGGGGAAACAAAAGGCGGTTCTTTCTTCTTATGATGCTCCCTTGAGACTGTTGCCGAGTTCAAAGCTCATCATCAGCTCATCATGTCTGGGTCATCGATCATCGGCTGGCCGGCAGACAACTCAGCGCCAGGACTGGCTATTGCAATATGGGTGGCTTTTAATTCCCCCTAATGGGTTGACAGAGGGAGTTCGTAAATCCAACGCCATAATATCTTTATTTTTCAGCATGTGTGCTAGTTTGAGCGTTTTATTGCAAGCTTGAGTTTGAGTTGATGTCGTCTTTATTGGATAGGCTTGCATGAGATGATATTGGCTGGGTAGTGCTAATGAGCCTAGTGAGGTTTTAACGGGGATTGCATGGATCCGTTAAAAAGAGGACAATTATTTTTACATGTAAAGTTAAAGCCAATAAAAGGTAAATGATAAAGTTCTGCAATATTGTTATTCCTCTGCTAATATTTTTATGCATTTGTGAAAGTACATGTGTTTGCAGGTCAGGTTAAAAGGCAAATCACTCGTATTTAGAAACTCAATAAAAGGTAAATGAGTAAAGTCTGTAATATTGTTACTTGCGACTACAGCCAGCAGTATTACATCATTTATTTATGCCTAGAAGAAGGTACAAGCCAGGACTTAGCCAGGTCATCCAAGGTACATTCCCTTGTTGTATCTGCTGTCCCAATCTTTGACAAAGCTTGTGAACTATTTTCTCATCAGAATCAATTTTCATCTTCTTCCCGATAGCCACAATGAGCAGCATTAATCTCCAGCATGAAGATGAACTTGTCTCCAGACATATTTGGGGAGATAAATTCCTGTCAAACTTTCTCTTGAGTTGTTTTCCCGGGATTTTCCCATAAGTCACCACCGCACACGGAGTAATTAAAAATTCCTCTCTTGAAAAGCGATATTCTTGTAGTTGAAGAAGAAAAAGAACATCTGAATGCTGAACATGTCACACAGCCCGCGGCGCGGTCCTCACGAAGAAACATTCCAGCTCCCAATTTTCTCTCTGAAATCGTTACTTTGTATCAGAGAGAGCGTTAATTACTCTTTCTTTTCTCTTATTTGCGGAGAAATACGATGTCGCCGGTTGAAATGTAATGAACTTGTTTTCGAGACTTCACTTGCAAATGTCGTTGAAATTCCGAATTCGGGGAACTGGCTCCAAATTGGGGACGGAAGAAGAAGAAAAGGCAAATAATGTCGGTCATAAACACCAGAGGACAATTATCAAGGACATACATTATTGTATTATCAGTTTTTTGTCCATCATAAACTGAATATTAAATGTGTCGGGTACCCGGAAAATACCCAACTCGCCATCCATACTCTGAATCGACGCGTCTAGTTTCAGAACCTGGGCCGAGTCGAATCTCATTCACCAAGTACTTTCGTCTTTTGGCCTACTAGGTAGCCGAGTTTCCATAAAATTGTTTTCTATATCGAGAATGTCTCGAATTTTACGTCTATATCTATGCTACTACAGACAGTGTACGTAAACTGATCTTGGTCTTTTGAAAAGTTGCAAAGCCCAAGGAAGGCTTAAAGTAGTTCTCAGTATAATTCAAGTGGTCCCTGCAAAGCCACATCTAAAACAATATTGGAACAACTTATTATATGTATTAGGTACATGTACTATCAAGGATGTTTAAGTTTTCCTCTTATATTCCTAGTCCTACGGGAGCCCTAGCCCTGCAGGGCACCTAAGCCCTTACATTGCCCCAAGCCCCCTAACCTGCGGGGCTGTTTGAGGGATGAAAAAAGAGTCTTTGAGAATACTATATCCATGGTTCCATAGTCACAGTGTAAATTGATCTTGGTCTTTTGAAACGTTGCAAAGCCCAAGGAAGGCTTAAAGTAGTTCTCAGTATAATTCAAGTGGTCCCTGCAAATGCCATATCTAAAACGATTTTTTAATAACTTTTATGTATTAGGTACTACCAAGGATGTTTAAGTACTAACTTAAGCATCCTGCCTGGTAATCGACTAGTCTATTCAAAATCCGTCCCGGAACTGACTCGCCCCCCAAAAACCGAACCCGAGCAACTAGCAGTAAAACGAAGACGTATTTTTAAAGTCCGTTTTAAATTTCCTAACAACACTAATTTACTAATCATAAGTCAGAAGAATGCCATCCTTCTTCTAAGCTGAAGAGGAATTCAAGGTACTGCTTTAGTTTATAAATAACACTACAACACAAGTATTAAATGCTCATTTATCGTTTATATGAGTGCATATAGTAATGTCGAGTTTATTCCTTATTTTAATATTCTGTAGTTAATGACACAAAAATGCAAGATACTTTTTGTAAGTTGTACACCGTCAAAGACGCATAAAGATGTGTGAATCTTATGCATAGATCCACAATTAATTATACATGAAATCGTTGTACCATCAAAATTGTTTTTAATTTTTCTCTTCTTCTTGTCCAATAATACTTGTTCTACTTGACGAGCGTCTCAATAAACTGCTTGCTCGTCGCCTGCTTCGACATCTTGAGGATCTTGACCTTGGTCGACGGCATGGCCGTGGACAGCGTCTTGAACAGCTTGGAGAGAGAGTACATCTCGACGGAGCCGCGGACGAGGATGGGGAAGCTGTCCTTGGTGGGCGCGCCGCCGCCCCCGCTCAGCAGCGTGTTCATGGAGTCGAGCCACTCGTTGGTGAGGCCGACGAAGAAGTGGCTGATCTGGGAGACGGACATGGCAGAGTTGACCATCTCGGAGTTGATGGCGGCAACCTGGAAACAAAATACACGTTTCAAATAAGATCATTCTTTCGTCAAGACTCAAGAAAAGCTTCTAGAAAAGTTTCGGTAAAAGTTTATAACTCACCTCGTCCTTGTATTCCGGAATAATGAGCAGGTACTGCAGCGACTTGAGCAGAGCAAGTCCGTCTCCAAATCCCTGCCTCAGCTGCACGTCCACCAGCTCCAACGTGCGCAACTCGGGGATCTTCTGCAACTCGCTCAGCGCCGGGCCAATAGTCGCCCGTTCCAACCGCAAGCTCGTAAGCTGCTCCAGCGAGCTGAGTGAACGCAGCATGGACGGCGGCGCTCCCACGCAGTCGCCCAGCTCGAGATGCTGCAGCTTTGTGAGTGAGCAGATGGAGAGGACATCGGCGGGGCTCACGCGGTCCACGTTAATGAGGGACTGGAATGAAGGTCATTAGGTAATAATACTAATACTAATCGCAATGCATGTGGGTCACAAACTCACCAGTTTGACCAACGTATCCGCCCACGTGTGCAACGGAGCCAGATCTCCCACCATCTTCAGCGAGCCAGAGGGAGACTTGAGCTTGAGCTCAGTGAGCTTCGCCGGCGAGTCCTGGAAGACGGAAGCATCGAGCTCCCTCGGGAAGACATTGCCCACGGACACGACCTTGATCTGCGGCGCGGCCTTGAGCATGGCGGACACGGTCTTGCACGACACCTTGGGCAGCTCGACGCGGGACACGGTTTTGATGCCGGACCATGCTGGGAGGACGTCCTCGCGCCAGAGGTCGTCGGTCGCCTTGGCGGAGACGGCCTTGCGCATGTCGAGGCGGGTGACGTGAGCTCGGTTCAGGAATTGTACCAAAGTGGGCCACGACGTCACACGGAGATTCTGAATAAATGGATTAGTTTCAATATCCACTGTCTACTTAGAAAAGTTAGCACTTGTAACTATACTCAATCGCAGAGTAAATTGTATAAATGAAGTTACCTTTAAGCTGAACGACTTCCACAGGGTTGAATTCATGCTTACATCCCTCCACAGCCTGCAGACTTGCCCTGCGTTCATGCGATCCTTGGCGGGCAGGTATTTAAACACATCCAGAATCGCCTTGTAACCGTTACTGAGAGAGTCGTTGTACCGGTCGGGCGATATCTGATTCTGCTTAACAATCGGAGACGCTTCCGGTTTGGATTTCTTGGCATTGAAGGGGTTCTCTCCCTTCTTGAGTGGCCCAGTTGTGGGACAGAGCAGCAGCTTGCCGTCGTTGGTCTCCTCCACGTTGAACGTAGCCATGGATCCGGTCTCCTGGGGTCTCAGAAGCAGTGGGAGCTTGGTATTGCCACTCGGAAGCGTCTTCGGGGTTTGGTTGGGTTGCGGCACAACGAGATACTTCATACCGCCAATGTTCACCACGGTTTGGGACTCAATTGGCCTCAGCGGCAAATCCTTTTTCGGCATCTTGCCATTGGGCATGGAAGACGTCTGGGCATTATTGGCCCCGGCTCCAGTAGTCTGCTGCTGTTCATTGGAAGCGCGTCTCTTTTGAGCAAACCGATTGGCCCCACCAGTAGCAGGGGCTGGGAGGGAGTTCTCCTTCCCTGGCGGCGGCTGGCATGAGTTGCAGTAAAACAGACAGTTGGCCAAGTTCATCCCTGGCGCCAGACCCACACACTCTGGGTGGAACATGCTCATGCACCCCTGACACGAGAGCGACGGGATTCCCTGCACCCCGGGGCAATGGATGGAGCACGAGACCCCTTTGGAGAAGTTCGGCCGAATGATGCGAGGCTCAGTTGGGCGTGCGGCGATCCGCTGCTGTTGAACGGGAGGCGGTTGTGGCTGTTGCACTGGCGCGGTCGCCTGCTGCTGCTGCCGGCCAACCGCCTCAACTTCAACGCGCTCCGTGGCCAGCGGCGAGGATGAGAAGGTGGCGTTTGGGAACCGGGACGTGGCCACGGACGCTTCCGATCTCTTGGGCGATCCGGCGCCGGCGAGCGGGGACGCCGGGTTGAATGAGTTGCGCTCCTTCATGCGGCTGAACTTCTTCAGTTTGAGGCCAGAAGGGGAGGAGGAGGGGAGGATCTGGGCGGGGACGTGGCTGACCTGCAGCGGAGGGGGCGTGACAGGGTCGTCGGAGGGGGCGACAGGAGGCGTGGCCTGACGAGGAGGAACTGAAACATGACAAATGTGGTTAAATTATGTTCATTAGAATGACATGGCGCTCTTACTTTTGACGATTGGTTTGAGTTTGGGAAGAGGTTTTGGCTCCTCTGGGAAGATCTGAATCTTCTCGCTCCTGTTCCGGATGACCTCCTGACCCACCTTGGCTGACATGGGATCCGGCCTGAAGGCGAAATTATGCGGGCCGAACCCGAGGTGGACCTGGCCCAAGAATGACGTCAACTCAGAGGCAGAGCGGAAGGTCCTTGGCTTTCCTGGCATGCCTAGCGAGGGCGGGGCATGGTAGACGACCTCCGGTGGCCTTGTCGTGTCCCTCACGCCCACTGTCGTCTCCTCATAGACGAGCTCTCGCACCCATCCCGCCTGCAGCGGCTTCATCAGCATCTCAGAGGGACGCCACTCCCGGCGGGACGACTGCCTGCCCAGAGCAACAGGGGGCGTGGCAGCAACGGGGGCGGCGGCGGGGTGTGGCGACGCTGGCTTCACTTTGACAGGCTTGTCCTTCTTAATCAGGTAGCTCAGCCCCTGTGGGACCTCCTCTGGGTCCAAGCCCGCCTCTACTAGCCCACATGCCTCCCTGGCGTCGTCCTCCGCCTTCTGCGCCTCCTCTTCGGTCCACCCGTGGAACGGCGTGGTCACGGGACTGGGCGGCGGCGTCGGGTGTTCGGGAACGGAAGACGCGGCGGCTTCCGAAGGATCCAACATGGTGATGGTAATACAGACCTTGACACCCTAACGGTAATTCTCCGGTCCTGTGTTCACTTCTTTGTTGGTCTTCCAGCTGAGGCGAGAACAGCTTTGGGTGTCGACTGAGTTCTTGAATCTTGACTGAGGGCAGCGCTCCCAAATGGGCACTTTACAGTCTACAAGCTGAGCTCTCGATGCGCTTGCGCCGTGATCTTGTTGTGATGCAACCAGGGATGACGAGTTACAAAGGAAACGGGCGGGAATTAACCGGTTTAATACTTCAGGTATTTTATGAAGGCTTTCGGCAAGGTTCGTTATGATTAGGAATAGAAATGGCGGATGCTGAAAGGTATTTAAAGAGGAAAAGTTAATTTTAAATATTTAATCAATTCTTAAGCATTTCCTGCAGCGGAAATTTAGGTAAAATACTCTCGAAACCTCTCATGACTCCGACTTTTAAATTACCAAAGGAGATCTCATTAAGCGAACATGATTATCATTGCGATAATTTATTTGCATTAATAGCACATTAAAAAACGTCCTAGATATAATATCTAGCTAAGTTGTTGTTTTATTTGTAAAAATGTACACAAACCATTCATCGATTTTTGGAAGCTTTCTTTCCCTTCACTTCCTCCCGGCATCGTCATAAGATTTTCTCATCCACCTTCCTTCCCCAGGGGAGATTTGCAAAACCATTCTCCGGCCCTTTAACAAAACTTCTTACATACGACACTTCCAATATATATTGGCTGCCATAATATAATCCGTCTGAAAAACATTCCATTTTACGACAAGGAGCAAAACAAACTCTTTAAAAAGGAAGACCGACAATTTCCGCTCACGACCTTTAAGACTTTTGTTGGGCATAGCAGCTACTCAAATCTTGTTATTAAGTTAGGTTTTCCTGGCATGCATAAAAACAAGTTTATGTTCTTGCAGGAATATTTATAACAACATGCAAATGCATGCAATCTGATTCCAAGATTTTCATCTATGAATACTCGCATTTAAACATGTTATATAATTTTATATCGTTTAATCAATGTTTACAATGGAGTTCAACCAGGTGTGACGTAGGATGAGGATATTTTTCACAAGAAACGGGATGAAAAGGTTCAATAAAGGATTTGGGCTCAAAAGAGGAGCAATATGCAGCCCCAAAATGCAAAGTCAGTCAGTTTTATGTGTGTGAGGAGCAACAACCTGAAAATGCGTTTGCAAAAGAGTGAAAATAATAATAATTAATGGCATTGGATTAGTCACATTCTGATCGTTGGAGAAGCCCCTTCGAAGATATTTTGCAAAATAGCTGAGGGATCAAATTGCAAGCTCCTTCTCTTTTTATTATTTCATTGCCCCTACTACTGAAGAAGACGACTTTACACTCCTCAAGACCGTTGAAAAATACCTTTTTTTCTGCAAAGCCGGCGTTCTTGTATGCTCGTCGTAGTACTACTCGTATGCGTATATGGAGAGAATTATGGCTTAATCGAGAGACATTTTTCTTTGATTCCTTACTGGCTATACTTAATCCAGTAACGGAAGTAGGGTGCAGAACACATAATGCAACAATATTAAAGAGTCCATTCAAAACGTGCTCATAATGCAAAAGCATTGACCGTCAGGAGAACCTTCACCCCCAAATCGCCACCCTGGAGAACAGATGGAAGCTTCTGGAGCGCAGCTCCTTCTCGTACACATCGAACCGGGTGCGGCGCGTGCCCAGCAGAGAACAAGAAGGAGATCAACAACCGCAGCAGAACATCACGCCGACATCAAGAATCATCTCAGCCGATGACGAAGAAGGAGAGGAAATCGACGCCATTGAAGAGCAGTCAAGGCGGCGAAGGAGATCTTCACCGGTTAGAGAGCAAAGGTCGCCAACGCCCTTTCCCAGGAATAACAATCAAACTGCGGCGTCGCCGACATCGGTGAAATCGTTCACGTTTCCTATTCAGGACCAATTTAGGTGAGTGAGTCACTCAATCATTGGATTAATTGACTTAAATCCGTTTGAAAGCAGGACGTCCTCCCCGGCAAGAGACAAGCTGAACCCGTCCCCACTGCCACTGAGCCGGTCCCCGTCCCGTTTGTACCGAGCGCGGTCGACGCGGTCTTTTGCGAGTGCCGCGACTGCCGCGGATCACTCGGTGATGGTCGCGTGCGGGTCCGGCGGCGGCCGCAACACGCACATGCTCATCAATCTCATCCTGCTGGGGGCGAGTTTGATGCTGATTGGGATCGGGTCTGGATTGCTGGGGTTCTACAGGATCCACCTGCTGGAAATCATCTCGGTGGAGTTCTTCGTTGTGCCACTTCTTCTGGTAAGCTATAAAATAATTTTAACCAGCCAATATTGATACACTTATTTTGAAAACATGGTGGTTGTAAGTGTTTTTCTGAATTAAAAAGAATCCATGGTGGGTCAAGATGATCCATTAGATTACCCAAAATATACATATCCGAATAAAATACATATATTAATGAATTTCGTGACATAATGTAGTTTTAACAATCTGCCGCCTAACAGGTCTTGGGAGGCATCATCACCCTGTTGAACGCCCTCTTCGGCTTCTACGTGATCGGTCGCGAGGACTCGTGCCTCATGGTCACCTACGGCGTCTTCCTCGTCTTTGAGTTCTTCGTCCTCGTCGCGTGCGTCGTCTCCAGCATCTCGCTCGTCTTCAGGATCCAGACGGGGCTGCTCGATGCAAACGTCATTCCAGAGCTCAGTCTGTACGAGACGGATCCGTGGGTGAGGTACAAATGGGACACCATGCAGCGTAAGTTTTTAAAATGTTCTGAGCAGTATATATTATTAAATTATCTTCATTTCACTCATCCCTGAGAAAAATATTCCAAATAACATGTTTGTGAATGTTCGACTTTCCCATTATAAATGATTTTAATATCTTTTAATTTTACTTGCGGGGTAGATTAAAAAACCCACTCTAAAGGAGATTACTCGCCCCCTCTCCTCGTCTCGTGGGTAAGCTCATTTAACTAATACTAAATTAATATAAGTATAAGTTCAATGGCTAAGCTGGCCGAACGGACTGATGATAATCTGACATACAAAGGTGTGACTATTGGCAGCTTCTGAGAGAGAGAACTCAGAGAAGGCATTCTGGATCTAACCACAGAGGCAGCGACAACTACCCATGGTCGGCTCCGTCAACATCGTGGACTGCAGAGCTCACATTATAAACTCCTTGACTCAAACTGGCTCCTCTGCAAATCTGTTTGCTCTCTTTCTCCACACGCCGTACTCGACTTTTGCTATTTTCCTTTCTTCGGCAACCCTCAGCTGAGACCACTGGCTGCCGTTAAAATGGAGAAGTAGGAGAACGCATGTGTACAAAACTTCAAAACAAACACATGCAAACATGAGACATTCTTTCGTTTTTTGAAGTCTCAAGAGATATATTAAAATCTAACCCGACTGTGTACCTTATACAGACTTAATTAGCCCGTCCTGGCTTTGGTGTTGCTAGTGTATTGGCGGTAACCATGCTGCTCCTCCGATCCTGGAGCAGAGTGCTTCAGATACACCAGTCCAAGTATATACAGTGTTACAACAAGTACAGCAGCACGAATGAGGCCAAGTGGAGCAAACCAAGGGCAAGAATCACCAGACTGGACAGGGGAAAACAAATAGAAGACCAAAGGGGGGTCCCTGAGCCGGCCTCTTCATCTGGGCAACCAAATTTTCATGAGGCAGCCAGCCAGCTCCTGCATCTGTACTCAAACCTCACTGGTTTGGAGTTTGAGGCAGAGAAGCGCTCTACAGAGAATGTGTACAACACACTGAGTCAGCAGGAGCTCACTGCCAGGGGAATGATCCAGCTCCACCTTCAGATTGTGCCAAACTACTGGCGCCAACTGCCCACAGGAGACGTTGAGATCAAGCTCAGGGTGAATCCAAAGAGGAGCAAGATACTAGAGACAAGGCTGAGGACAGGAAAGCTCTTATATCTCATACAAGGGGAGATACTCCCAGGCGAGCCAGTGCCACCGCCGCTTGATGTTGCACCAAGGCAACGTATTGATGTCATTCTGGGTGATATCCATGAGACTCTGGTAATAGCCCGAATCCGGAGAGTGTCCAACTTTGTAGGCAAGGCCCTGTGCAGCGGTGATGTACACTCACCTAAAAATGCAGTCTATCTTGCAAGCAGGGACACATCCAGACCAACAAAAATATTGCAGGAAAGGTTGCTTTATTGTAAAAAGGACCTCTCAGAGAATTTGAAGGCTCCAGCAAAGATGGTTGTGTTAGCAATGCATAAGTACATGGATCCAGCCACTTATATAGTAGATCGGACTCCCATTTCCAAACATGATGTCAGATTATTCCACCCTTCATTGGACCAGGCAAAACTGCAAGCCTTGGCCAGATGCTCTGAACGAGAACCAATTACAATTGTCCATGGCCCACCTGGCACTGGTAAGACCACCATGCTTGCCGCGGCTGTGCTCTCAGCTGCTGCCCAAGGGGAGCGTGTGCTTGTGGTGGCACCCTCACATGCGGCCTGTGATGCCGCCACCATGGCCCTTGCTAAGCAGTGGCCAGATGAGGTGCTTGGGAAGTCCAGTGAAGGCAACCTTGTCCGGTTAGGTATTGATGTCAGAGTAACTGATGCTCGGGTTCTCAAGTACCTTCCTGAATGTGGCAAGCCAAGTTGTGATAATGGAAAATATTTGAAGATACTAAAAGATTTGAAAGCACTACGCCGAGAGTTGCTTTTAAATGGACCTAACCACAGGAAAGAGCTTATGGACCAGGAGGGGAAGATCTGTGGCACTCTCTCTACAGAATACAATGATCTTGAATCCAAATTCATTGCTCGCGCTAAGATTATTGTATGCACAACCAACATGGCCAGCAATAAGAAGATCAAGGATATGCTTGCCAAGGACAACTTTGATCTCCTGTGCATAGATGAGGCCGGATTTGCAACTACAAATACCATCCTAGGCTTAGTTTTATCAGCAAAAAGGATTTTGCTGTGTGGCGATCACAATCAACTGCCGCCAATTGTGCTGTCAGAGAAAGCTGCAAGAAAGGGGCTCAATGTCAGCCTCATGGAGTATCTTGTGCAGTGGTTACCACTAAGTGTGAACCTGCTCAATACCCAGTTCCGAAGTAATGCTCTAATCTCAGCATGGAGTTCCACTTACTTCTACCAGGACAAACTTAAAGCTGCATCAGCAGTAAGTCACCGCGTCCTATCGGACTTGCCGCATGTGACAACATGCATGGACACGCGGCAGCCACTCATTTTCATTGACACTGCTGGCATGCACTTCCATGAGGAGCTCTGTGGTGACCCTTCCCGGTTCCTAAACTCATCCGCAGACTCAATCTCCAACTATGATGAGGCATTTGTGGTAGAGATGCTTGTGGAAAAGTACCTCAGCTATGGCCTGCGGCCAGAGGAAATTGGTGTCATTGCTCCGTACTGGTCACAGATTGCTGTGCTACGCTCCTTGCTATGGAAGACACCGACAATGCGACGGTTAGAAGTTCGGACTGTAGATGGGTTCCAGGGCAAGGAGAAAGAGATGGTGGTGCTCAGCTTTGTCCGGTCAAATGAGAAACGTAGTGTGGGGTTCCTAGAGGAGACAAGGAGGATAAATGTGTCTGTGACCAGGGCTAAGAGTTGCCTCATTGCAGTGGGAGACTCAATGACATTGGAAAGTAACCCAGGGTTGAGGAGCTTTATAAGACACTGCCAGAGGAATGGAGAGTTTCTGTCTGTTAAGGATCTTATGAAGTAGAAGTTTCTGTTAATTCATTCCTGCAATCATCTACATATGGTTGTTTTTTACAGAAAAAAATATTGTCACAACGAGATAAATATTGATAATATATTCTTGTTACTTAGATACAAAACTCCGTAAATTTCTTCTTGTCGTCGCTAAGTTACAATGAAAACGTCCTAGTCAATATACTGTAGAGGAGCAATATGGTAGATTTATTTCGGTTTGGAAATATTAAATTCTAAATAATATCTAGAGAAACAGTAATTTCACAATGTTATCCCAGGCGAATTCTCCTGCTGCGGTGGTTACACCTACACCAATGGCTACCTTGACTGGAAGCACACCCGGATGGGCTCGTCCCGCGGCTCCGTGCCGGACTCCTGCTGCCTCTCTGAGACCCCCAGATGCGGCCAGGACGTCTTTGAGATCTCCGACCTCCGGAAGGTCATCGGAAAGATCCACACGCACGGATGCATAACAACCATGCTCAGGAGGTTGGACACGCACGTGATGGTAATTGAGTTAATCGAAATTGGCAGATCAAGATCTTCCCAAGTTCTAGTCAAGTTATAGGACGCTTGGTTCTAGTTAAGTATGTGTGTGTGATCAATGCTTTCATTAAGAGAAATCGAGCATTTAGTAATGTACCATATATTTTTTCTTTGAACAAGGAATTACGTAGGAGATACCAAATATCGTTTTCCAAGGAATCTATACTTGGGTATCGAATTTCACATCTAGACTCTAGATATAGATATTAGAATGTACTGTTCTAAACCATATCTATTATTTCTAGACCATCCTCCTAGTCTTCTCCATCGTCGGCGTCCTCCTCGCCATCGTCCAGCTCCTGGCCATCGTCCTCGCCTTCTGCATGGCCTCTCACTTCGCCATGGCGGAGAAGGAGGCGGACGAGGAGTGGCAGCACGACTTCAACGATCAGTACGACGCACACGTCACGCCGCAGATGACGCCGCAAAACAGGTCCATGCACAGGTCGCCAACGCCGCAGACCATGGTTAGCCAGGCAGACGTGTCGAGTAGGAATGAAACGGCGTTTTGAATCTTTGGCATTTGGCCCGAATTTTTTGTGTCTATTAAACTGCCAACAGTTGAAGAGAAGTTAAAGAAAACAAGCATTTTACATTCACATTATTGTATATAACATTGGCTTTCAAGAGAATAAAATCCTCCTTTCGCTATGTAGAATATGTTTTATTCTTGAGATTTGCCTTCTTTATTCCCACTTTGGCAGAGAAATAATAGCCAGCCATAAAATGAAATCTCCATTTGCTAAAAGAGAGATGAATCCGAGCGTATGTCAAGAAAAAGCAAATTGGGACGGGAAGAAACTTCTTTCCCCCGAATATGACATAAACTTACGTCGAATAAAAACGATCCCCATGTCCGAAATGGTTCTGTTGCTCTTTAAGCTCAGCCGTCTTTCTACGTGCTAAGATGACGACTTTCCCTTCGCTTAAAAACGGCTTCATTTTCCCTGAGGCTATTCAAGGAACGCATAAAAGGGTGAAAGCAGGGGATCAAGCGGGGATCTGGAGATGCTTAAAATTAAAGGTAAAAGAGTCCCCTTTAAAAATGTACAGGAAAAGGATTCATTAGCTCAAGATAATCTCAGCTCTTTTTCTATTTCGCCCGTCACTCTTGGGAGGCATAAAAAGAGGCGATAAAAGTGCGCAAAAACTTTTCCATTTACGTCTCTTCTTGCAATTTTCTTCTTCTTCTTCGGCGAAACGATGCTTTAAAAAGCTTCTTGGTTTTATGACCTCCTTGCATCATACAATCCCCCCTTGCCGGGACGTAAAAAGGATTTTCCTCGGGGGCAGAAAAAGTGCATTTTTCGCCAGGACTGGCTTCTTCTTCAGCCCCTGGACTGGGGGAAACGACGTATAAACATATCAGAACGATCTCCGAAATGAGCAAAAGTCAGTTTACGACTGGTACGAGATTGAGAAGAAGAAAGTTTATTTCCATCTGAGAGAACTCTTCGCTTAATTCCATGTGTGTGTCTGATGCATTTGCTCATATCTCTGCAAAATGACCAACTTTGAGCCAAGGAACCATTGAAGCGCATTTGCGACAACGCTGCCAATGCATCTAATAAGCTTTTCGTATGCGTGTTTGTCTTCATTTCTTTGTTCCTTTGTCCTCCTCCACTTTCGTCATCATTATCAAAGAAGTTCCCCGTGTATAATAATAGGTGCATCGATAGATGACGCAAAAAGCGATGGCGTGCTTTCTATTCCCTGCCCCATATTTAGACTTTATCTCCGTCGTCCGTCGTATCGATCGTCCTTTGTGTGACCAGATGATGACTCACTTTCAACGTATATTTGTATGCCGATTTAAGAGTTTATTGCCGAAGCCGCCAACGCCGCACGTGCACAGTCGTCCAAGAAAGGGATTTAATTGCCGGATGGATTAAAAAGGTCCAAACAAGGTTGAAGGACTGTGGGAACGAACACGCCGTGGGAGGGTCGTTAAATAAGGGGATAAATATGGATTGGGAAATCGATTATGAAAGCTTTGGACATTGAGAGGGAAGTTTTTGGATGGAGCGTGCGTTATTTTAACATACAGGGTGTGGCGTCTTGTTCACATAATTATCGCCCTAGACATCTCTCTTTTGTCAAGATGTCGAAATCAATGTTTCGTGTGTTCATCAGACTTTGAAAAGGTGCAAACTATGGAAATTTTCTTATGTGGATGACGAGTGCAATTTTTTTATCCCTGAGGCAAGGACGAAAACTGACAAACGACAACAGTAGATGAATAAAACGTTCATTTTCTCCCACATTCCAAGGCCATGGGGCTTATTAGCATCAACAGGGACGATGCTGTTGGTGATGTACATGTATATTCGTGGTTTACTATTAAACACGATAATATTAATACTACTATTTGGCAATGTCTTCTATAAGCTGGCTGAAATCAGACTCATATCACCATAACAGCGCTTATAATCGTGTTAAAATTGCCAACTTTCCTCTTAATTCCCCCTCACTTTTCTGCATATAATCTCCTTCTTCAATCTGCTCCTTCCGTCGTCTTATTGTGAGAAACTGGAATAATATGCTTCCTACTCTGAAAGTAGCATCTGATAAAAACGCCCCTTCTGAGAAACCGAGCAAGCTGTAACATCATCTTTGAACTCTAACGGGGTCGCTTAATGCATGCACGGGGGCATAAAAATATACCACAATACAAACATAATGATGTCTTTTCTTGAGGGCGTTGGCACGGTGAAGAAAACGCGTTGGGGCGGCAACAACTTGAAGAGAAATTGTCATCAGTCATATTCTGACGGTTGTCATAAGAAGTTGTGTCTCAAGATGAATTGTTTAGCATGGTGTTGTCTGCTGGTTAATGTTGGGGTGGGTTGGGCAGATGTGAAGCTCAGTTTGCCGGTGAAGGTGGCTGAGGATGGGGCTCAGGAGAGTTGGGAGTACCTTGGAGGGCCGGCGGATGAGAGGAAGAGGAGTGATGGGCTGAGGAGGGACAACAGGGTGGACGCAAGGTTCTTTGAGGAAAGGAGGCCATATGAAAACGGTGAGTAACATTCAATCGTCGGTCCTTTTGAACACTTCTTTGTGAGTTCAATGGTTCTCTTAAAACACCTAAACTTATAGCTTCGCCCAATACTATAGACCTCGCTGCCTCCGACTCTTCAGTCCCCTTCCTGACCTCCATGCTACCCTCGTTCCCGTCCAACCTGATCGGCTTCAGCCTCGTCCGGGCCAAGAACGAGAGCCTCCTCGGGCCCGGCCGCGATCGGGTCGGCTTTGAGCACGTCTTCACGGACGTGAACGAGGCCTGGGATGAGGAGAGGAACGCGTTCAAGTGCTCAAAGGCTGGCTTCTACTTCTTCTCGTTTAATGCGAGAGGGGAGACTGTGCAGGGAGACGGAGATTACTGGATGTGAGTATGTACATTTGGTTCTCGGGGTAAGAAGTGTATGCTGTACATCATTATGCAATTCTATCGTTGATTGATGGTATTGTCAAAACTTCCATTTGAACTCCTGAATATTAAGAGACTTTAACCGGAAGCACCATTTTCTCCAGTCACGCAACCTTCTCCTTCCAGGGTGGCCCTGATGCTGAACGGCGTCGAGGTCGTCTCCGTGGGCGGCCGCAACAACACCTCCGGCTCCAACTCTATCCTCCTTCCGCTCAACGCCCACGACCAAGTCTGGCTGCAGCTGACCAAGGGAAGGATCGTGGAGTACGGGGATCTCTCCAAGACGGGGATGACGTCATTCTCGGGGTTCAGGATTGGGGGGATGAGCGATGAAGAGCCAAAGAAAGAGGAGAGGCCAATGGAGGATAACAGCAACAGGCGGCGGCCGTGGAGGGAGCCTTTGGACAAAGATGATGACATGTACCTCAAACGGCGACCCTACATTAGCAACCGTTTCAGACCTGCATACAACAGCTTCCAAGATAGTAACGACATCATCGTCAGAAATCGAGTCCATGTCCACGAGCATGAATACGGCCACAGGAGATCCCCGCCAATGTACTACCCGGCAGACTCATCCAGGCCGTATTCTACTGACGACAGACGTGGCAGTGAGATGCTACCTCCGTTCACCTCATTGGCTGAGGCCTCTCAAGGGATCTACCCGGACCACCATCCCAGGAGGAGGGTTGTCGGCTCAGCATCGTTTGTGGAGAGAGAGCTTGAAGAGAGGAGGCGTCGGCAGCAACAAGGAGTCGTAAGGCGGCGCGGGAAAAAGGCTGCTGAGGCCGGCAGCCAATAGGAGCGCCGGGCCGTCAAGAAAGAGAAAGCTGCGAAGAAAGTTTTCTTGGAAAGGTTTATGATGACCAATGTCTTGAAGAAATGGGAGGGGCTTAAAATGCCTTTAATAATACGAGAAGAACGCAGTTGTTTGAAGTGATGACAGTCGTCTTAAACTGTCGACATCGAGGCTTTATTTTTATTATCTTATTATTATTCTCTTTTCATATTATCTCATATTGTTGCCTAGCGTGCAAAGTTTGTTTAATAGTAATAATAACATTGGTTAAATAACTGTTTTCTTCACGTTGATTATGATAGTAGTGGAATGATTAAGTTTTCTAATGTACAAGTTTTTTCGTTGACCGTCGATCTAACAGGTTTAAGAGAAGAGAGAAAATATAATCACATTGGTTTTGGGTGGGGTGCAAAGGGGAAAAAGTCTCGGAAAATGTGTGCTTTAAGGAACAAAACTCGGGAGGTATTGTGGATACAAATGTAGTGTGACTAGCAAGACTCATCATTTGTCGTCACACAGTGGAGTGGGATTGGAAATAATTAAATCATAATTCAATGCTATTTCAGGTTCTTTTTTTGGGAAAATTATAATAATGAGACTAGATTTTTCCTTCATTTTGTGGGGACACATTGTGCAAAAATTGAAAATGTGCGACAAGGGGATTTTACAATAAATTATGCATATTGTAGATTTGGTTCGATCTTGTTTTTCTATTATATTTTTTGTACAGCGCTGTTGTTTTACGATCAAATTCATATCTATCGACTGTGTTTTTATAATACGTGTATAGCTAGTAGTAGTAGTAGTGGTTTTCTTTTTCACATTAATAACAAATATTCATTTATTCGTTCAGATCTTTGGACTTTGGGGCCAGGATGACCGATTTGCCGAATAACACTCATGTTAGACGGGCATTTAAAACATTGCTTAATATATTATGTACAGGGGAAAAATGTTTGGCCATTTTGCTCACTAGAGGGCGTGGGACGCTGCGTTACTCTAAATTATTATCATTATATGCGCTATCTCTCTTTGGGTAAAACTCTATTCATATATTTTGTCATAACAAAGCACAGGTATGGGTGTTCAAACACACGAAAGGGGGAAATAGTATAAAAGGCACTTTCTGATAAAGGAAAAGGGGTTTAGCCACACACAAAATGCGTTTTAGAAGCTCATTATAAGTACGAAGACGGTTCTGAAACATTGAAAGCGCTCCATCTTCTTCTTCAACAAATCGCTCGATATTTCACTCTCAGTCTCATTTTAATATGTTGCCTCATATTCATCCACACAATTCTTTGACACGTTAAATTCGACAGTTCTCTTTGGGGGAGCAAAACGGACATTAAGTTTGAAACAGTGATATCATCTTCAAATGTGCATTATAATCTCATCCACTCACTATGTACATTAACACATGCATCCATCTTCTGACTGGTTTGTACAACTCTGATCTCTAACTTTGGCTTTTGTTTGTTGTCATCTCTTATTCTACTCTAGCTGCTGCAGAAAGTCCTGTGTCTTGAAGTACTCTGGGATGGGTTCATCGAATCGGGCAATGACCTTGTAGATCTGCTTCTTC
This sequence comes from Tisbe holothuriae, assembly GCA_900659605.1. NCBI lineage: Eukaryota > Metazoa > Arthropoda > Copepoda > Harpacticoida > Tisbidae > Tisbe > Tisbe holothuriae. The sequence continues at coordinate 21,607 of LR138503.1, read as the reverse complement.
CAGCTCGATTCGGCGTCCTTGCCGTCGCGTAGAGACACGAAGAACTCGCGCAGCGTTGATTGAACCACGGGCAGGAAGTGATCAGGAACCTAAACAGAGAATAAAATAGGTTAATAACATTGCTAATTCAAGTACCGTACATACAATATTAGGGACATCATGCATATAATAGGCAATCTACAAAGGATAAGGGAGGACAAACACCATTATAAGGACAACAAAGGTAGAAGAAGTGCAACCATGAATAGCCACCATGCTGGAGATTCTTTTGTGGACACATATGGACATTGTAAATGTTCTTCTAACCTCCAGCCTGGTTTGGGAAGCATCATTCGAGCTGGTCAAGGAACTCCTGAGTCTTGAAATACTCTGGCACGTAGTCGTCCATCCTGGCAATGACCTTGTAAATCTGCTTCTTCCAGCTGGGGTCCACGTCCTTGCTCTGCTGCAGAGCCTTGTAGAACTCTCGGAGCGTGTTTTCAACGACCCAACGGAAGCGTTCTGGGACCTTCATGGGTTGATGGGGAAATAGAGAGGATAGGGAAGGGAAGAGAAAGAGAGAATGTCACAAAAGCGGTCATATCACTAGAACACTCCCTATTGCCATCACCCCAAAAAGACTCTTCACTACTACTGCTATAGAGCTCATGATGTGCTTACCTCGATGTGGTTGTTCCTGTTGTAGTGCAGGTTGATCACCCTGTAGAGCTCAGAGTCCATGTTGACCATGAGTTCCTCGGGGCTCTTGATGCCCTCGCTGATGGCCTGGCGGGCGTACTTCTCCATCTGGATGTAGTAGAACTCTCTGAAAATGGAAAAAAGGTTACGTTACTGCTTTCAACGGCATGAGCTACTTTGTCGGAAATTGGCGGAAAAAAGTTTGGCTTAATCTTATCTTCCTCTCCTCTATTGTGCTTTCCTTTCACCTGCTCAAACTTTTCCCTCTCTCCTCTCCACTCAGTGGCAGATGATGACAAGAAGGAATCAAGCTTGTTTGCTCAATGCTCGCTCACTCAGCTCAAAGCTCCTTCCAAAACAATTGTCAAGATTGGACACACACTGCTTCAAGTCAATCACTAAAGCTGAGCAAAGAATGGGCTCGTGGCATGAAACAGCGAAACAGTCGGAGGGCTAAATTGGCTCAAGAGGGATAAGGAGGAGACAATTATGGGCGTGGAAGCCACAAACGATTAGAGAAATCTCTTTCTTTATGCGCAACATACACACACACAAGAAGCAGCGATCATGTTTCATCTTGCTTCAGCTGTCCACACAAAGGCACCTTACGCCATTATCGTGACTCTACCACCACGTAGCAACAAAAGCCCGATCGATATGTGGAGTAGTCCTTGCAACAACGCATTATAAAGAAGAAACGCATATATTTCCAGAGGAAAAAAGGAGACAAAGCGCTTTCTTTCTTTTTCCCACTATGCTTCTTCTATGGATCGATTTCGAACACATAAGATGGCGTCGTCGCCATCGTTTTCTGTCGCCTTTAGTGTGGCTTCCCAACCTTCAGACGGGATCGATATTTGTGGATGCATGGTCGTCGGACGGGGTTAGGAGTCCAGCTGCAGCTCGCATCTGCCGAAGAGATCTCAGAGTTTAAGCAGAAGCAGTTTATCTCGGAGAGACATCGAGCAAAGAAGAAGGAGAAGGGGAAAGTAGCATAAGGAAGAGCGTCCGCTTTATAGTCCCATGGTACGTATAACAACGTCTGAGCTCTTCAAAAGCCCGCGGAGAGCTGAGTAGTATTAGGGTGAAAGCAGCAAACGGCAGCTGCAGGCAGCACAAAAGGGAATGTAAGGAAAAGAAAACCTTTTTCTCTCTCTTCAAGCTACAAACGACGAAAATGGATGGAAAAATAAATCGATGCAGACAAAGAGGAAGAAAGTGGAAACCGCCAAAAATGGCAGCAGCAGCGTTTTCTCTCTTGATTATAGCTCGCGATATTCCAGGAACAATTTTCGTTTTCCTTCAAGAAGAGAGTGAGAATGAAAGTTATAAGAAGCAATCACATTTGCATAGTCACCCTTTCTGAGTGATACGCGTACGTATACAAGGGTGATGTTGGATTACTACAAATCTTTGCGTTTTCACGCTCCAATGAACGTAAGAAAAGGAGGAAAACAATTCCAAACCTTGCACCTAATTATCTATTCCCGACGATTAAAACTTTGCCAAACCGATAAATCACCCGCAACAAACTTTTGCTGACGTGTCAATTTTTCCGGCCGCAATCTGTCACCTTAAAACTTTCTCGTCGGGTTAAAGTCAATTTGCCTTCTTCGAAATCACTTTCCCCTCTTTTACATCCCTCACGTACACAACGGTTGACATCACAGTTGGTGACCAAGTTCCCCCGTTCCCACAGTCAAGATTGCGTCTCAAGAACACGTACACAGTGTGTGCACAGAGCTCACAGTGGTTTTATCTCATTGACATTCCGTTCAAGAATAAACAGCAGCAGAGCAGAGGTTAGATGATGCTATAAAAAGCGCTGTAAACCCTATAACGAGAGCGTCGCCGTTCTTAAACTGCTGGGTTAATTCCCGCTTCTTTTCCCCCTCCACATACGATACATACACAAGCATCTATTTTCGTTCTTTATACAGAAAATCCATCTGCCGCTCCAACATCAAGCCGTTTTTTTCGACAGCATTATGATGTTGCTTCAAACTGTGAAGGCAAAGAAATCGTCATCATCGGCTTGCTGAGAGGACCTTTTAGCTCAATCGCTTTAAGAGCATGCTGCGATATGTGCTGAGTGACGATTACTGGATTGTATCAACTCCTACTGACCTCTTTATTTCATCAGCTACTTCCATTTATTACTGTTTTTCGTCGCATGGTTCTAAAAGGTTTTTCATGCATGATCCGCTTTCTTGTGAGGCTGTGAAGCCTTCTTCTTCTCTTAATGCTTTTCCTCAGAAAGTTGAAGGAAAACAAAAACATGACATAACCTCAAGCAACGTTGTTGAAGTTTCAGTCCAAAGAAGTTTTCTTCCTTAAAGTTAAAGAGCTTTTGAGGCTTTCTAAAAGTGGTTTTCTTCTTCTCAGCCGCCTCAGGCGTCATCAACGTATCATCATCATATCATCGAAGAAAAGCAGAAAACCAACTCGACCGGAATAAGAGTTAAGATAATAACGAGAAGGTTAGACAGGAAAAGCTCTTAAGGCTTTCAAGGGAATGATATTATACACAAGATGGACATTTTTGACACTGTAAAAGCATTCATAAGAAGGAGACAAAAGGTAGCAGCAACGCCCTTTCTTAAGAGACATCTTCTAAATGACGAGGCGGAAACAGCAGCAGCTGAAATATAACAAAATCATGATATATCTTGACGAAAGGTATTTCGTTTAATTAACTCCTTCCTTCTTCCGACGTTGCGTGAGGAGAAGTAAAAGAAAAGAACCCCTTTTTGCAAGTCGCATTCGCCGTCCCAGGAGACCAAATAAGGGAAATATTATAAGAGGAGGAGGAGGAGGACAAGAAATAAAGGAAGAATTCGGGTAAAAAGTGCAAAGGAAGTTGTTTGTTTGGCATGAAAACTAGCGGCGTGCACGCGATCGACGTCTCAAAGAGCAACACCTTGGAAATAAAATCATTGGCACACACAATAATTCTCAGACGGACCCTAAAACTGGACAACATGGCACAAAAGAAAGAGCTCTTAAAAACTTCAGATGGCAATTTTCTCCTCTCTGTTCACAAGAAATAAAAATATATAAATAATGTCGGACCTGGGTAAACAGTCATAAAAGCTCAGACGGTTCGTGAGCAAACAAAGCGACTTCTTTTAATTTTCTCTTGACCCCAAACAACGTTGCTGCAGATGGCTTTTGCGGCTTCACTTTCATTGATATTAATAATATCGCTGCACGAACATATCATCCCACATATTTTCTTCCCTCTTCCTCTGCGGCTTTTATCTTTTAGCAATGGCGCGTGCCTCTCGTGCGGGTGAAATGATATACGTAGAGTATAAAGGAACCTTCATTCACTGCACAATGTACCTGAGTCTGTTTGCGGTGTGTAGCAGCAAGAAAAGTAGAACGAAGTATAAAAGGAGGAGGAGGAGGAGAAACTAACAACGCCTCCTTTTGAAGAGATCAAGTTTACTGCTGAGGAGGCTAATTTGAGGTAAATTGACTAGCTAGGCAGCAGCAGCAGCAGCGCAGTCAAGCAAGAAGAGGATCGATTTCAACATCAATGATGCTGTACCGAAAATAATCGTTAGCTCACCTGAAGTTTGAGAACCACTTGACGAGCTGCGCCGTGTTGTTCTTGTTGAACTTGATGTCTGGGAAGTACATCTTGATGATGGCCGACGAGGGGTAGCGGACCCAGAAGAACATCAGCTTGGCCTTGCGGAGGTGCATCGGGGTGAGGGTGGCGCTGTGACCCTCCAGAGAGTAGCCTAGAAGAACACACAGTTTATGAGTCATGTTTTATCTCTCCGACGTACGTGCGAGGAGGACAAATATCATAAAAGGCTTTTTCTAAGAGGAAAGGAAAAAGAAGGCCAAAAGGTGGGAAGAAAAGAAAAGCCTTGAGTCAACATCTGGGAAGACAAGCCCAAAAGAAGAAGAAGAAGGAAGGCTTTCATAGCTTGCGGCGTGTTTGGACAGCAATCAGGGTTGCCAGATTGTTCATATGTTCCTAATTGATATAATGATGCAAAATGGCATCCCCTCGGCAAGTCACTTTAGTGTGATAGATCTTTCAGGGCAATCAAGGAACACAATGTTGCTCTCTTGGGCAAATATGTACAAGGGGTTTTAAGCCCCATGACTAAGATGATATACGCAGCCATATATGTGTCATAAATACCATATTTATCCATCTGTCGTATCATAAAAGCAACAATTCACACGCGCTTACATCGATTTTAATCGTGTCATATGAATAGACACATTCTACGCCTATTATATCGATTTTTGTACATTGAATGGGAATCCGTCTTTTCATCTGCATCTCATTAGAAGGAGCAACAAATAAGCCTTTGCAACAAGATGTTTGTGGTCTTAAAAAGATATTTTTACTCCTGCTAATGATCTTGCAAGTGTTATTTTTGCATCATCTTCTAACGTTTCTTTTGCTCTACTTCTCTATTGAGGAGGACGTTTTCGATTTGAATAACGAGGTTAAAGTGAGAAGAAGGCTTATTTGACTGATGACAGGTGATGAAGACTTGTAAGAAGCAGCACACACCTGCTTATTATAAACAGCACATTGCATTAAGAGATTAATAACATATAAAGCCATCGTTTCCGTTACTTCTTGACCTTGGTAATCAAATCAAGCTTCTTCTTTGTATGACAACTCCGTCGTTCCTTCTTTTCATCAATTCACTTGCAATTGACAACCTACATTTTTGAAAAGAAGTTAGCGTATGAGAAGACACGCAAATAGACCGCCATTGACCAAAGAGAGGACCAAGAAGAAGGAGCAAAATAAGCAGCTTCTGGGAAAAGAACATTCTCTTTGTATCGATGAAACATGATGATTATATTTATATGCATGAATACAGATGTAAAGAGTGTACTTGAACTTGAAGATCAATCTTGTACGTATTCTTGACCTTCCGCATTTGCAGAGAACAGGAAGGAGAAGGGGGTTTAAAATGCACGGTATGGAAAACCACAAGTGTTCCACTTTTCCTTGGACGAGTGAGCAAAATTGCTCGTCTTGGCAAATTGGCTTCTCCTCCTCCTCCTTTGTGTTCAGCAGTACGCAAGTGGAGGAGAGAAGTAATAATAATAAAAAGCGTCACTTTGTTCGTCAAGAAAATTGAGAGTAGAGAAAGGGAATCCATCCAGCGTTGCAAAACCAAAGGGCCGTGGAGGAGGAGGAGAAAGAGAATGATACGGCACAAATAAGTGGCTGGCTGAGTGACGCTGCTGCTGCCACGTTAAGCATGCCGAGTTTGAAAGTGAAAAGACATTTATTTTCTTCTTCTCCTCTTTCTTTCCCTGCACTTTGCTCAGCCAGGCTTCAACTTGGCTAATTATAGTAGTAGGAGTGGGGGAGTTATTTAAAAGGCGGAAGTAGTGGAAAGGAAACTTGAAAATGTCGCGATCGTGATGAAAGGCTTGTTTTTCTACTTACTGGACAGGGAGTACGGCATGTTGGAGTGGATCCGCTCAAACTCCTCCTGAGCAGCCTCAGATGCCTCACGGAGGTTCGCGGGGAAGTCCGGCGACGAGGACGATGCCTGGGACAGCAGACGGGGAGAGTCGCGCTCGAGGTCGCGCTGGATCTCGCGGTTGCGCTCGCTGCCGCCGCTGTTGCTCGTGGACTTGCGCTCGCGGGTGCGTTGCGGCTTGTGCTCGGAGGACGGGGACGGGCTGCTGGCGACGTTGCCTCCTGCGGCCTTGGCAGCGTTGGCGGCTGCGGCAGCAGCATAGAAGGGGCTGAAGGGGCCAAAGTCGTGGCCTGGAAGGCCGGGCATGCCATGATGGGCGCCGGGGAACATTGGTGGGTGTGGCCCTGGGCGAGGGGAGGGCGTGGAGGCATCACCATTGGGAGTACCGCCAGCCTTCATCGGGGGAGGGAAAGGAAGTCCAGGGAACCCAGCTGCAGCAGCTGCTGCGGCCTGCTTCAACAGATCGGTCTGCTTCATGAGGTCATTGTTTCCATCTCCCATCGTCCTGGTGCTCGTCCTGGGCGTGATGCGCGAGTCGGTGACCTTGACCCTCTTCTGCCTCCTGGGCGTCATGGTCATGTTGAGGGCCTCGTCCTGCTCGGCAATGTCGGAGTCGTCGTCGCGGATGACGATGTCGCTGCTGACGGACGGCGAGTGCATCGAGTTCTCCCTGCGAGAGATGGACACGGAGTCGTGCGGGATGGTGCCGGTGGCGGAGGACGTGCGCGGGGTGGGGCTGCCGGAGACCTGGGTCTTGATGGAAGAGCTGCTCACCAGGGGGTTGGCCAGGCTGATGGGGTTGGCGGAGATCCTGGGTGCGGCGCGGTCACGGACCTGTGGTGCACGGCCAGAGTGGCCATGTGGGCGGGGGTTGGACGGGGGCGTGTCCTTGCGAAGGTTCTCAATGGGAACTGCGGAGATGCTTGCGGGCTTGTTCTTCAAACCAAGTGGGTCCTCAAGTGAGAAAGGCTTTGGTGCTGCTGCAAGAGCTGCTGCAGCTGCGGCTGCGGCCTGGTTCTGCCTCCTAGTCTGCAAGAACCTACCCACAATAGAGTCAATGATGACAGCCAGTGATGCTGTGATCTCATTCTTGAGGATGTCTGCAAGACCCTTCAGCTCAGGGCTGATGGCGATGAGCTTCTCAGCAATGTCTGCGTTGTTGGAAATGGTGTCATTGATGATCTCCTTTGTGATCGCCTCTTTGGTCAGCTTGTCCTGCTGCTCCTGCATCAACCTCCGGGCCATCTCCATGTACTGGAGCTGCACTGGGTTCATGCTGTCCCTCACAGCCGCAGGTGGCATAGGTGGGAAGCCGGGCAGACCACCAAGATGGTTTAGGAATGGGTTGTGGACCTTGGCATGTGGATGTCTTTGGTTGTTGTTGTTGTTGACAATGTTGTTGTTGTTCTTTGGCTGCATGTGGCTGGGGTCTGTGTTCTCATCATTGGGCTTGCCCTTGCTGTTGAGACGGTTGAGATGCTCTTGCATGTCTTTGAGAGCATTGCTCATGCTCGCCTGCTCATGCTTCTTCTTCTTCTCCTCGGGCTCTTCACCAGCTGCAGCTTGAACGCGCCTCAACTCATCCTCTTCAACATCAGCTTCAATGATGTCATCAACCTCACTGTGGTCCTCCTTGCTGCTGTTGGCCTCCTTCACCGGCTGGTACAACTTCCTCTTCTTGCAACCGTTGATGCCAGTGGCACCCGGAAGCGGTGAAGATCTCATTGAAGAGACGATGCTCTCAAGTCGAGCAGTCTTTGAGTTGTTGCCTGATGATGATGACATGCCAGCATCTGATGAGGGAGAGCGGGGGTTCATCTGCTGACCACAGGGAGACGCACTACCACTGTGAACGCTAGCACGACCTCCGTCCTCCTCTTCCCCACTGCGACCTCCAGCCTGAAGGTCAAGCGCCTCCTCTTCCATCAGCTCCTCATCAGTCTTGGTAGACTGAGCTCCTGGAGAAGGCTCAGCCTGCTTGGCAGGGTTGCCCTGCCCACCGTCCATGCTCATGTTGAGCGCCATCTCTTGTCTTACCTTCAGCAGATGTGACATGATGGCCGCGGCGTTGTCCTTCAGCTCGTTGTTGTTGTGTCTGCTGGAGAAGTCCTTGTGCCCGTTGGACATGGGGTTGACCAGGCCGACGGGGTCCATTCTGTTGCTATTACTAATGATGTTGTTGTTGTTAACTGGGGCACCGCCTTGTTGCTGGTGCTGAAACTGTCTTTGTGCCACTGCTGCGGCCAATGCCAATTTGCCGTTGAGTATCTCCCTGAGCACTAGCTGCGCATGGTGCGGTCCAGGGTACAGAGGTGGCGGTAGAAACCGGTTTTGCGGCTGCTGGAATCCTGGGTGGAACTGCGGTGGCACTGGCGGTGCACAGAGTCTATAGAACGGCTTGGGTGTCAACGGTGGACAAATGCTATTCACGTGATGATCACTGTTGTTGTCACCTTGGCTAATATTGTTGTTATTCACTTGACACACGTCCGACTGGGTCTGCGTCGTGTCTCTGAATAAGCCTCCTTCTTGCCCCCGATCTTCTTGTTCTTGTGCCCCAGTCTTGGAGAGGGAGTGCGCGCCTTCCTCTTCTTGGTCCCCTTGCGCTCGCTCCTTTTCTTGCCGCCCCTCTTCCCCTTCTTCTTCTTTCTCTTCTTCTTCTCCTTTGTCGCCGCTGCAACTTTCGTCCTTGCCCTCTTCTGCGTGCTGCTGCTGCTGCTGCTCATCTGCTTCCTCTAATAGAGCGCCCTTCGGAGAAGCAGCCTCAGCAGCAGCAGCATCTGTCACACAATCCTCATCAGGATTCTTATTTCTCTCTTTCCCCGTCGTCGTCGTCTTCTTCTCTTCGAGGGTGGCGGGAGCTTGAGCTAAGCTGTCCCCTTCTAATGCTGCTGCTGCTGCTGGCTCCTCGTCTTCTTCTTTTTATTGTCGTTTGCGTGTTGGAAGCCCGCTTGTTGTTCACGGTGGGTCGGTGAAGAAGAAGGAGAAGAAGAAGGTCTTCTTACTTCGGCCTCCTTAGAAGCTGCTGCTGCTTCCGTGACATGACAGAGCGAAGAGGAGTCGGTTGCTGCTGCTGTCCCGTCCGCTGAGGAGGATGATGATTGGGGAATGGCGCCGTAATCGGCCGTTGGCGGAGCAGAGTCTGTAAGAATAAGAAAAATTGAAGGCAGTTGAAAAAGGATCTGCAATTATGTGTTTTTTTCACTGGGAGGGGAAGATGAAACGATCGCTATAAATAGGGATTGAGCTGCTGAGAAGTAGGAATAACTGACAGGCAGATGCAAAGAGATGCTTTTGTCGAACCTTTTAAATTTGAGCTGCTACTCCCAGATTCCGACATTGAAGTGATGTCTGAAAAACGTTGTTGCTTTGAATCTGGATCAGTCTGGTGGTCGCTCAATGGTCTGTCACCACTCAGCTCCTGTTGCCGTCGCTGGTTATATAAGAATTGAGCCCTTTGCATTGCCCAGGCGGCGGCAGCCATGCTAGCCCCGGGTGGGACTGGTAATCTCGGTGGGCAGAAGGTGCCCCCTGTAGCAGGAGGGACACCAGCTCCAAACCCAAGAGCTGCCTGCTGCATCCGTGGGTTGTTCATGTCCATATGATGATGATTCTGCTGATACTTTTGAAAATGCATCGCAGCAGCCCATCCACCAAAGTGGTTCATGCGACCCTGAGTTGTTGCTGCCTGCAATGGTGGCGGCTGAGGCGTGGTATCATTGGAAGAACTTGCTGCTGAGTCTGCATTGGAAGACATGTCAGCCATCGGTGGCCTCACTGCTCCTGGCTGGTGTTGCTGCTGCAACCGGTAGAAGTGAGCCATGGATCTGGGAAACCGATCTTCATGTCGAAGATTCTTTCTGTGTTGTTGATGCATCTGCTGCATTTGAAGATGTTGTTGCCGAGCCTGAAATTGGGCAGCATAGTGGGAGTTGTTTCCAGAGCCCCCCATTCGGTTGTAGTGGTGGTGATGTTGATGACCACCCAGCTGCCCATTTCGGAAACTGTACCCTGGAATGGATGAGTAAGAATTCCTCGGTTCTCCAGCGTCTACCCGCTGCCTAACCCGACGTCTTGCCCGTAGATATGGCCGCCCTGGGCCCATCTCTTGTCCAGCAGCTGAGCTGGATCCACCACCCTGATTCGACCCATTCTTATTCGCCCCAGACTCCTCATCCCGCTCTGGAAAGTGTCTCTGCGCCAGTAGACTGCTCATACTGTCTTATATCTGTGGGAGGAGCTCCGATGCCTCAAAACTAAGATCTTGGCCTGAAGAACCTCGTCTTATCCAATCACTGGCAGTTCCTAAGCGCCTCCTTCTTTCTTCACAGCGCCATTCGCACGCTCACGTAATCTTCTCCTTCTTCAGTATGTTCTTTTCTTCCCACAGTTAACGTCGTCACACACGACCTGGCTTCTTGGCTGCTGCTGCAAGCAGCGTCTTCCCCTCTTTTCTTGAACGGGTGGCCGCGACGCCGTCTTCCGTCGACTGCTGCTGAGTAGAAGATGCAGCACGCACACCAACAGACACCGTGGGAGAAGAAGAGGAGGAAAGAAAGGCTTTGTTCGTGTCTTGGCCTTCTTTCTTAAGAAAGTCTCGCGCCAAGAAAAAGGGGAAGAGGGCAGGGCTAAAAATGCTGAGGGAACACAGGAGGAGGGAGAGGAGGAAGGGTAAAGGAGGGAGCGTTTTTTCCAAGAGACGTAACAGAGAAGGGAGGCCTTTCTTCAAGGAAAGGCTGCAAGGGAGAGGCGGGACTTGCAATCTTTGCAAGACTTAGATGTTGAGAACACTTTATGAAAATGGTTATGATAATAACTGCAATCTTCCTTTGAATGATGTTTCCATCGGGAAGTCTCTTCTTAGAGTGAGCTCTTCCCCTTTCTCATTTTACAATATATAATAATGCAGTGGTAGTAGTAGCAGAGTGCGCACTACAACTATCTCCCCGTTTGAGCCTTTTTGCCTCCTCCTGTACTGACCGGAACACGTTCTACAGCCTTCAAAAGGGTGGCGTGGAAAGCAATGGTAGCAGCAACAGCCGAGATGAATCCTCAAACGGTGGTAGTCGCCCTAACCCATCGGCGAGCGGCCTATACAGCCGTATGAGCAAGGAAAGGCTGCTACTTTCATTTCACGCTGATCGACTTTCACGAGAGACAGCAATGACGGTGGTATTATACAGAGAGAGGAAAGCAGAATTTGCGCGCCGGTTATGATACTTTCCTGGACTTTTAACTGCCACTGGATTTCATTTCCCCCCTTCTTAGTCTTTCCTCGTGGTATGGGTGGCCAGTTGGAATGGAGGTGTCGAGATAGTAGCACCATGATAGAGGATAGTATAAAGAACAGTCATAACGACAACCATACAAGACCTACAGGACATTATCAATACTAAATGCAGCATAAAACATGAATTCATGAATTCAAACTAAAGTTTTGAGCATTAATAATCGACTTAATTACCGCAGTTAAGATTTATATGACAGTTTTAATCTTAAACTATATCTTCATGCAACCTTTTGGGCCTACAATATATAATCCAATCGAAACCCTTCGCATTTGCAAAGTTACTCCTACTCCGAAGCGATCTTATCCACCGAAAATTGGTCCTTCGTCACAACTCACAAGACACATTTTCCTAAATTCTTGAGGTCCGTTAATTGCCTTTGCATATTTGATCATCTTGACAACCCGGCGACCGCTTTCTATTCCCCTGAGACTCTGCAAACAAAGGCTTTCCTTGCATGTCTTAAAAAGCCTTTTCTTGCGGTGGCGAAAGGACTCCTTAGGGACAATAAATACTCACTTTATAGCAGCAGTCAAAGTCCCCCCTGCCTGCGAAAGTTGTTTTGGTATTTTCACAACTTCTCCTCCTTTGATATACGATGGCTGATATGGGATCTTCAAAACAGGTCAAAGTTGTAATGCGTATATACGTAGTTTTAAGGTCGTATGCATGCTAAAAGAAGGTCCAATTATATTTGCAAAAGACGGACCGATCTTTAATTTCGATCTTGTCCGTCGATAAGAAATTGGGAAAAGAAACTTAGTTCGCGTGCGTGCTTAAGACGACTTTCTTTCTAACTCCCTTGGGACGAGCAGACGACGAAATTAAGGCCACAAAAAGGTTTGATTAACTTATTTACAGCCGCCTTAATCGACTTTGGGCCATAAAATGTCGTCAACTTTCCTGATGATGACAATGATTATTAGATTGGCGAATCGGTTTTAGAGGCCAATTTGAGGGAGTTTTTGTCTCGAAAATGTGTTTAAAAAGGATCACGCGATTAAAAAAACGTCATTACTTTGAAGCCGGAATTAAGAGAGCTTCTAATTCGGGTGACAGTTCCTGGAATAAAAATGGAAATTGGCCATTTCATGCATGTAGATTATTGTTATTGTCGTCTCTATCTTTAGTCCCGATCTCATGTTTGTGTTCTTGTCATGGAAATAAAGTAAAACAAGTGGCATAAAACGGTATCAATTATTCAGACCTCGTAATGGCCAAAGAGTTCCTTTTTGCTGCAAAGGCTGATCTTAACTCACTATCTTGAAGGGGGGCTTTTAACGTTAAATGCACTTCTAGCAAAGACAATATGATCGCTGTGCATTATAAGCCCAACACTTGTGGTTATACACATACTCAATTATATTGCCTTTATATTTTCTCGCTCACAAATACCACTTTGCTCAATATTGTAGCAGTTGTGCTTAAGAACAAATGTGAGCATGATGAGTTGTTATCATTAAAGCATTTTACAGCCTCTGCGGCAACCCAATCTATGCATATAAACTGAACAAGTGTCCAAGAATTGATTGGTCGAAGAAGAAGAGAAATATGAAGGAGAGAAAAAGCTGGTTGTTAAAACACAACTCTGATGCTAATCTGACTAAATTGGCTTTTTTGTATTTGTTGCTACAATGTGTACAGAGATCGAGAGGAAGAATATATACAAAATGATAAAGATTTGTACAGCTCGCACATGTCACTTAAAAATCTGTAGAAGGACTTTAGAAGATTTTTTGACATGGCCGCAAATCCCAGATTTAGACTTTATTTCATATTTGTGTCACACACTTTGTGTATTGAAGAAAATATGAAGGGATCAGTAAAAGATTTGAGAACAACATTGTGCAACTGAAAACTTTGCCGAACTAAAATAATCATAGAAATGCACATTAGAAGCCAAACTTGAAAATCCATTTGGGACTAATTTCGTCTTCTTCTTCTTCTTTGAATTTGAAGTGGTCACACAAAAACTTTCTCTTTGCAATGAAAAATATGAACTGCTCTTATCTTTGCACTTAAAGAAAGTTGTTTGCAAAGAAGAAGCACGTCGTCGTCCACTTTTATGTTCGTCAAACTGCAATGATTATTAGGAAGAACAAGAAGAAAGCACTTTAAACATTTGTCGATTCAGAGCTCGTATTTGCGAAGAAAGAAGAAAAAGAAGCGCCATAAACCGTGAGTAGGTTTGTTTTAGCTTTCGACCTTCGTCGCGAGTCTCTGGGGAACCCTTCAAAAAATAACGACTTACGACCTCTCGTGAAAAGAACTTGTTGTGTAGGACAAGGAGGCACTTTAAGCAAGTTAATGGTAGTATTGGACTTCAATAATAATAACAGACTCTATGAAATTATCATCATATGTGTGTGTGCACTTTAAGCTTTATGACGCGCGTGCAAGAAGAAGGTTTTACAGCAGCGGTAAAAAGCAATCTAACTTTTCCTTAACTTCAAGAATGGAATCGATCAGGGTTTTATCGTTTTTTCCCTCTGCTGGTATTTTTGACCATATTCTTTTGTTATTATGTAGATATTGAAGCATATCATGCTTGGAAAAACTTTTATCATTCTTCTCTCATCATCTTTTGTGTTCCCGGGAAATGGACAACAATTTACATTAGCCATAAAGTTTCCTTTTCGGGATAAATATACATATCTTCATTTCCTAACAATATTTGATATCCCAATGATTATACTTTTCTCTCTCAATGCCATTGCTGCCTTTTGTATATCTTAGACTAGAAAAAAGAAACAAAACCAGAAGCACTTTTGTTTTACAAAATGCGCATCGTCATCCATTTCTGTATATGTTGTTGCTACTATTTACACTTTTTTCTCAGAGTGATTAAGCAGAAGGTTACACCACCACCAGGAGAATGACCAGAAACATTTTAAAGGCAAACAAGCCATTAGATCATCATCATCGTCTTTCTTCCTTCCTTAACTGCTAACCTTCTGGTTTTGCGCTTCATTTACGAAATAGCTCTAGCAGATACACATCTGAGGAGTGAGGAGGGTATAAAACCTTCTGTGAGTCGTCTCTCACCCTTCGGAACAGATGCAAAGAAAAAGCAAGCAAAGAAGACCATTTTAACCGACAGCGCGTATTATTCAAGCCGGATGGCTTGGTCCATATAATGCGAGATCTCTCTCTGCTGTAATGTGCTTATTTTTTCGCTTTTAACTGCGGCGGCGGCGGTGTTGGTTCACATACTGTTACATGTCAGGAGAATGACTTTGGAAGTAGGAAAAGGAGCTTTAAGCATAAGAAGGGCAGATGGAAAAAATATAAAGAATGGCCTCAATTGCATCAACTGTAGTACACACACACATATACACATGTATATATAGCTCTAGGGGGCGAGAGAAAGAAAGCTGCTGCTGCTGCTGTATAGAAAATGATTGCTTTGTTGTCGGATTCAAGCATCGTTTTCTTTACTAGACCTTTAACCGTCGTCGTCGTCTGTTGAAATATTCCCATGTTGCTTATAATGAGATGAGAAATACGAGGCTTGTTTATAGGAAGAAGAAGAAGAAGTCTAGTGAAAAAGAGGTCGAGAGTTGGAAAAGGGCAAAAAGTGGGAAATTAGTTTACCTTGAAGAAGACAAAGTGGCTGCTGCTGCTGCGTTTCCTCAGCAGCGAAATTGGATAGAAAGTGACAATAGCATTTGTCATTAGGACCACTTTTGCCCTTTTTCATTTCTTCCGTCTCTGATCCAATTTTAACTCTCTTTTTGCTGCCATGTTATGATGATAGTTGTGTGTGTATCATTAGATGAAGCAGCCTTTTGAAGAAGAGGTTTTTGTCGTCGTCAGCCAAAGTGAAGTTGGATTCCTTTTGCAAAACGTAAATGACTCTTGTCTTTTTTGTTTCTTCTTTCAGACTACTTTTCACTCTCTCCGATTCACTCAAGCTCATCAAGCAGAGATTGCTCTAAATAGCTTCTGAAGAACATTAAGAGAAAAGAAGAAGAAGAAAGAATTAAGCGGGCGTTTTACCTTCACTTTTAAGGCAAAAATAATAAAAGAGCAAAAACAGCGTTTAAGCGCACTTGAGGCAGTAGCACAAAACTACTTTATTCTTGCAAACAGAGCAGCTGCGTTAAAGATGCTGCCTATAAACACATTCTAATTACGAAAATTGTATATAACACGGTGTGTAATCTCTTGATATATACGGGTTAGATCAAGATGACACGAGCCAAAGAAGAAAAAACGTTCCGCAGCTGCCGCGTCGTTTTGTGACTTATTTTCAAAGATCCTTCTGCTGGACCAAGAACGGCAGCTGAGCCCCCCGATCTAAGAATACAACACAAGACGGACGATCTCATCCGTGTTTTGAGCGGGGCTCAGCGTGCGTGTATTATGTGTGTATGTATGTATTATATATCCCCTAACTGCCTCCTTCTCCTCCTCCTCAAGGCAGATGAAAAAAATGGAATAAAGACGAAGCTCAGCCAAGGTGGCAGATGGCAAAGAAACTTTAGTTTGGTACAGCGGGAGGGCTTCAAAGGACGCTACTGCTGCATGAGTTCATGTGTGTGTGTGTGCTAGGACGTTATAAATGTCGACATAAAGCACAAAAGAAGGAGGAATAGGACGCGAATTGATCTCCTTTGCACCAAAGAAAAGAAACGGGGTGTGCATTGAGTCGCTTTGGGGCGTCGTCGCTTCATGCTTTTATATTCAATTCGCGGCTGTATAAAGGAGTTTGGCTTTGAATGGGTGCAAGAAGGCACGCGTCTTGAAAACAGTCAAAGGAATTGAATAAAACAGGTAAAAAGGGATCTTTTATGGAAGAAAAAGTGTCCTGATGACGATGAAATGTGTCCTTTACATTCCGCGCTCTCCGTCAAGCGTGGACGGTTATTTGACTTATTTCTTTCTGTCTTCTTTTCCTTTCCTAGCCATGCCTTCTTTTGCCAAAAAAAGTGACTTCCATTGTGCTGCTGCTGCTGCTGCTGGGAATATTATTATTATTGCAAGACCGCGCGCAAGGTAAAAATCGCGTTAGTTCAGAGTCCGGGTAATAAAAGCATTCATACTCTTCACACTGCTGTGTGTAATATCAGCAGGTTAAAGCTTCGTATGTATTTTTTTTAGTAACCTGACTCTAACTCCGTTTTTAACGTGTAAAGAAGCTCTAGCTGCGGTTTTCGGTCAAGCGACTTTTTTCTCCATACTGAAAATGAGATTAGAGAGAAAAAACTCTCGCTGGCATAATTATGAATTTCGACATAAAATGCATGTGTAACGAATTTTTCAGATCTGAAAGCGAAGGTAAAAATTTAATTGTTCTTAAAGTGGATTAATTATTTAAACGCGTAGATTTTATACACGAAGCCGTTACAAGGATTCTAAATATACCGACAATGTGTGCTATACGGCATATTTCAAGAGCACTGCAGCCATTTCTCGACCAATGCTTCTAATCAGAGGTTAAGCCTTAATAGATTTTGTACGAAATTATTATTATCTATTTCCCTCTGTGGTCAACCAAAAAGATCCCAAGGATATTGGTTGAGAAGCAATAGAAAGACTTTAGCCAGGGTTGCCATTTTGAATTTGAATTGATTAAATACTGCACATAGAAATCAATGTAAAATAGACAAGAATTGTCATCCCTGTTGAGATGCACTGCTCAGTCAAGCAGGCGACAGCCAAGTCAAGTCAAGCGAAGAAGAAATAAAAGAAATAAAAAGTGCGCGCTTCGTTTCGCCGTGTGTGTGATCAGGCCTTCCAGAGCGAGATCATTTGTCTCTCTGCTAATAATGATAAAGTCGATCTTTGGCCCGGTAGTGCGAGTGAAGGACGAGAGTCTAAAGACAGACCTGAAAAGAGCGATCTCTCTCAAGGCAATTTATAGAAAAGTCCTTGCCGCCATTTGAAAATATCAGTGCAAAGGAATGTTGGTGCAAATGTCACCACGAGTGTATTACAATACGATATAATAACCCTTTGTAGGAAAAGAAGCGCGCCTCATATATTCTCCCATTTTCTACACTTTCTTTTCCTCCTTCGCTTGGCGTCTGTCGACAAAAGCTTCGTTTCGCTCCACTTACTTCCAAGACGCTGCTTTTCTTCTTGACGAGGTGGCGTTTGCATGGATCACACAATGAAGAAGAAGCTCGCGCCAAAAACGACTTCGTGGTTCAAATTAGGATTTCTTGGAGACGATCGTTTCAATTTAAGCGTGCAGGAGGTGGAACAACAATGAAGAACTGGTTTTCTAAATATATAATTCCAAGAGCATTCATTATAATGCATTTATTGATGCATTTATTCTTTAATTCCAAGTGATCACCAAGCCGTTGAAAATAAGAAAAGGGTTCGACAAAAGAGACAACTTTTTAACGTTATTAATAATAAATGTTCCTTAAGAGTAAGATTCATGATGTGGAATCATTGGAGGATGAATCCTGCCTTTATTATTGCTGAATGCCTTCTTCTCCTTCATGTTCTTGAGTAATGAAAAAGGGACATGGCATTAAATTACACCTTTTTGTCCAATCTCAAGAAGCGCCGCAGAGAGCGGAAGAGGGATAGAAATTATTATTATTATTATAAGAGACAGAAGAAACGGAAACCAGGGTGTGCCAGTTTATTACTACTGCAAACATTTCTTATAGTCCCTGTTGGGCTTTATCCTCACATAAGCAGCCGCAAGGAGCAACATTAATTTCCTGGAAGACAAAAAGCTCAGCTCTGTGCATGACAATAAGCATTAACCAACACTTCATTAGATGTTGAGGGCAGGGTTTCCAAATAAAACTGCCAGGGAACTGTTACAACCCGACAAAGGAATCTTAAATATTGCTATAAGATTCATGAGTTCTGTACTTAATTAAAGATATGGTATAACAAAGTTTTAAGAAACCCTAATAGAAGGAGTGTAGTAATAATCATAAGAGTTCCTTCTTCTAATGTCGGAAGAAGTCAGAAGAGAAAGCAGCAGCAGTGTGAAATATGGTTTTGAGGCGGGGCTCCTGACAGTTGGAAGGGATGCTAATTAGTCAGAAGTTATTAAGAGAGTAATATCGTTAAAACAGTGGAATAAACCGACCATATGGTGACCCTGTCACGGCCATTTGTATCTTGTTAATTTCAACCCCTTTGTTTGTGTCTTTTATATATCACAGTTGTTCCATCTGAGCTCATCACCGTTTTCTTTAGTATTATTCGTCATCATTTAAGTGCGATGCCGTTTTCAACCATTGCAAAAAGTCGACTTTTAAGTGAGCGTTTTAAGTGAAAATGTGAGAGGAAGTAGCATCTGTGAACGGTCCTCTTTCTTTTAGGAGACTTTAAAGTAGCGGCTACATATATTGCAATAATGGTATAGCGCACTTAGAGGCAATAACGGCTGCTGTATCTTCTTCTTCTTCGCTTTAAACCGTATGAATAATGTGGAGCACCGCCGTCGTCGTATACGTATATACTTAAGTATACATAAGAATAAGCCTCTTGACACTGCTACGATAAAGCATATTTTCGGTCACAAGTGTGCTATAAGTTCGTATCTATTTGAGCCCGTTTTTCTCTCTCTTCGAATTTAACAATATTTCTCGGGAAAATATGGTTTACGACCGCTGCAACGCATTGTGTTGTCTCATTTTTCTCAAGGCAGGGTCTGTGCTGAACAAATGACTTTTAGATGGTGCTACAAGATTACTTTAAGTTTTTTGTCGCTGAGATTTCATGCCAAGATGACTTTTTTCTTCTCCCCGCTCAAAGATTGCCGTTGACAACATTGTTAATCTAATTTGAAGCCAGCAAAGATGGTCATGGGAAAAATAAACTACGGCGGAGGCCACTTTGACATGCTTCAGAGGAGGTGTGAGAATATAAGAAAAAGAGGGTCAATTTTTACCCACAGAAGCCGGTTCGTCAAAAAAGGTCGTTTATTCATGATCCACTGTTGATTTTTGTCGGATGAATGGAGTTGGGCGTAGGATGCTCATTCCAATTTTAGTACCCGCCGTTCGCTGCTGCTCCCTTTTCGTCTTCATTGCCAAGGGGCAAAACGGCGTTGTCTTCGTTATACATGCAAGACGGCTTAATCCGTCAACTTGTGCGGTTGTTACTCGGAGGAGAGCTTCCGAGCTCGTGAGAATGAGAGACAATCTCCTCGGAGGGGTGAATTAAGATGATCACTCGGTCCATTCATTCTACATTCCTTTACGACGATGCGTATATGGGGCCGGTCGGCAGCTAAGTGGGTTCTTCAATACACACATTCTTTTAGCGAATAGTAGTCTATAAAACGAGAAGTACAATAAACGTTCAAGAGATGAGCGCGGAGGAGTGGTTTTATGGGTTAATTGCTCCATCCTTGACTGTGAGAACGACGACGGTGTCATTGTGGCAGAGTGCTAGTGACCATTTGAGGCTCCTAAATGGGGAGAACAAGAAAGAAGAAACGTTAACCACTTGAAAACAAACATCCTCCGCTCGCCATCTTTAGCATCGTTGTGAGTATTTTAATTCAAACGGCAGCTGCAGAAGAAGCGCGTTTACGGTTTTAAGAGCCTTACAGCCGATCTTATTATTTTGCATCCGCTGTCTCTCTGCTGTCCATATGCACGATGGCGTGGCTTAATGATGAAGAGATCGGCATCATCATCATCATCTATCAGCGGAGGAGATCTTAGGAAGAGAAGGATCTTTGGCTCATGATGCTGCTTTATTTTTTGCCTAATTTCGTCAACGGTTTCCTCTTCTTTCTCCTCCTCCTTCTCGTGACTGCTGTCATGTGTTCTGAGGAGAGAGAGAGAGAGAAAGAGAGATGCTGACTTCCTTCAGGTCTCTCCTAACCGCCGCCTATTTGCTTGGAAGTAATGAAAAGAAAAGAAGACGAAGTAGCGAGAATATTATCATTCGTATCCGGTCTAATGATGCAGCAGCTTGAAACCTTAAGTGTAAAGAACTCTTCAACCCTTGTCAAATTTCTTCGCAACGTGCCAGATGATATCAGGCTGACCACAATGGAATGCGAGTTAATATCGTTCAAGGTGAAACCATTGTAGTACAATATGGGATCCTTCTCTTTTGTGTGAAGTGGGGTTCAGTTTGTTGTTGACAATCTTTGCACGCGACTTCCACATCATCAACATCTTCTCAAGTAGTCTCCTATTGTGTGCGCTCTGTTTGGACAAAATCTCCAGTTCTCCAACACCTTTGTACACGGCACAAGCATGTATTATAAGAGGAGGAGGAGAGATTACAACAAGCTCAGGTTTCCTATTCAAACCCCTTTTCAACCTACTTTTGCTTTCTCCTCCTTGTAAGGCGCGGCGGCTGAGCACCCTATGGTCATATCCCCCTCTCAGCAGCAGCAGCAAGGTTTGTTAAAGATGAGTCCCTTCTCCTGATGCTGATAAATAAATAAATTCCAAGCATGCCTCGAGCTGAGCAACGACGGATGACGATGATGTGAAAGGAATGGAGAACGAGAGAGAGAGAGAGAGAGAGAGAGTTTATATCTTCTCCTCCGACCGTGTGAAAGCTAAGTCATCACCATCCTAGATATATCCAACGGAGCTTTCTTTCCTGAAGAAGAAAAGAAGCTCTGACGGAGGTGGCGGCGGCAATGGCCATATAAAAGCAGACCCGTAATAGCCCCGGCTAGAGGCATTTTCTTTTCCCCCCTTTCCTCTACTTTTTATGATACGGCTCTCTTAAAGTGCAACAGCTCTATGTACATATAGACCTCACGTAGAAGGTATATAAAGAGGACCTTGCGATGCAGCCTTCTTTCCTCTCACACCATTTCGCTCAAAATCCCACTCCGCTTTTTTCATCATCTAAATCTGCAAAGAGAAGAAGAAGAAGACGAAACGAGAGTTTAGTAGCGCAAATAGGAGAGTCATCTCTTTTAGACAGTTTATATCATGCAGTGCAAAACAACGGTTCCTTTTAGACCTTAAGCTGTACGGTAAACGCCTTACTTACTTACTGACATTATGTAGAATGTTTCTTATTACTTCTATACCATAAAATCCCACTATTCCGTTTTATGACCCGTCCCTAGAACGATGATGACGGCAATAAGTTCGTGCAGAGATTCCTCCATGACCTGCTTTGTTTCCTCATCTAGAGCATAATTTACCCATTCTTATGTCGCATTCGTCGCTATTTACGAGGAGATGGAAACACGAGCAGAGC
>LR138502.1:0-11922 GCA_900659605.1 Tisbe holothuriae | reverse complement strand
CCATTAAATTTATCTTCGGTTGAGTGATGAAAGAATTCTTATGGGATCATTCGACTACTAGAGAATGTGGTTTGTGTGGGGGAATATACTTTGGCCGAATATTCGGCATCGTTTATCTTTAGACCGAAGTTGTTTTTCCTAAGGCCGAAGTCAATTTTCCTAAGGCCGAAGTCAATTTTCCTTAGACCGAAGTATTTTTATTCTTTAGGGTGCCTCTACACGGGGAGAAAAATCAAGGAAGATATTTGGAATATATATATATGTTACACAAGTAATGAATGACTGAATGAATTAGAGTGGTGGATGGGGACCTAGAACCTCTTTATGAATGAATGGCTACTAGTAGGTGTTGCCTTCTTGGTATTTGGTTATTCATATTTTTTTCTTCCCCTTTCCTTTATTTTTAGTCGATAATATGCCCAAGCAGTCTTTTAATCAGTCAGTCGTAAGCTTAGTCAAGGGCCTCTGAAAAGAGGACTGTGCACTACAGAAGTGTACCGAAAAATTGTATAGATATAACTCAGCTAATTTAAATGCTATTGATTTCTGCTTTAAACACCATGAAGTGTGTGCTCATACAAGGCCAGAAACATTTTGTTTAATGGGTTTGGATGATAGATTTCCATTTTATGACCCATTTCTTTTTAGAACACTCCCGTAGGTAGTATTTAGGATGATGCGTTCCAGCACAGCCCAGGAATTGCACAGACTTACTTTTTGCCCAGAATAGTACTGAATCGGAATTGCACAGACTCACTTTTCAGCCAGATTAGCACAGAACTGGAACTGCATTGACTTGGTTTTCAACCAGAATAGTACAGACTAAACATTGCACAGAATGTACTTTCTGTTGGAATAGAGCTGAACCAGATTTAAACAGAACTAGAATGCTTACACTAGAAGGGAGTGATCACTGCTTTTAGGCCACCGTGACGATCATCTGTCTAATGTCTAACAATTTTGCGTTTGCATGTTCCTTCAAAAGTGTTAAAGCTTATGGTTATATCAGGTTAGTA
Organism: Tisbe holothuriae; assembly: GCA_900659605.1. Taxonomy (NCBI): domain Eukaryota; kingdom Metazoa; phylum Arthropoda; class Copepoda; order Harpacticoida; family Tisbidae; genus Tisbe; species Tisbe holothuriae. Next base: position 10,906 of record LR138502.1, on the reverse strand, counting down.
AGTAAAAGGTTGTACTTGTTATTTGCTTCAAATACTGTCTAACAGTGCGTTTATGACATAAAACTGAGTAAATATATATAGTAAAGTAGTAAAAATACCGGTAAATACTGCTATAAGTAAAAGCCTGCGTAAAAGCTGAGTTTAAGGCTTAGTCCGGTGATCGGTGCCTGCATAACTACACAGGTAGGTTTAATAGATAGTGTGGTCCAACGCATTGCTCCAGCGAAATGAGCTCTTTAGGAATGTTTTTGGATTTGATGTAACATGCATATTACGGAAGTTAGAGCAATGTGTGCGAAACTTGCAATTTAGCTGGACCATACTGTATTATATACTTGTATTTAAACTATAGTCTTAGGTTTTGCCTCTTTGTGGTTCATTATTTCCTTTTTTCTGGCACAGATACATTCTTTATCAGTCTCAATCTGTGCTGATCTGGTAGTATATGGGTTCAGTGCCATTCCAGTTCTGTACAATTCCCAGAGGAAATGTGTTCTATGCAATTCCAATTCTGTGCAATTCTGGTGGAAAATACATTCTGTGCAATTCCAATTCTGTGCATTTCCGGACAAAATTGTGTTCTGTGCTATTCCTGGACTGTGCTAGTACATCACATCGAAATATACATCCCTTGAAATAATATTCGCTTTTCCGATTTTTGGTAATGTTAAAAGTAATCTTTTTACCTCAGGTACATATGGAACTGCGACCGCCAGTCGTTACTCGGCTTCAACCGGTGCACTTTAAACAACTCATCCAGCAGTGGTAGCAGCACTGGGAAGTTGTACGGCAGCACAAAGAGGTTGACTGAGAGAAGGTTCGTTGAAGCCTTGAGGTAGCCGAAGGGTTGGCCAGGGGAGTCGGCAGATTTGGTGCTGCCTTGGATGTAGACCTGGAAGAAACAGGGAATTCTTTAGTCAAGCACGTCTTTATGCAGTTTTAGTTCATATATATGTAAGTCCACATTGCCCAAAGAGCGTCGATATAACCGTAGAATGTCTACAACGTTAAAGATGTAGTGCATATTTACTCACCATCCAGCAGACTTTCGGCTGCTTCCTCGCGAGAATGTACAACGTGAGCGGCGACGGCTCCAACTCGTACTTGTCAAACGGCAGCGACTCGATCATGAGCGGCTCCTGATTGGCGCAAGTGAAGTTGACCTTGGGGTGAGCGGAGCGCTGAGGGAGGGAAGGCGCGTTCACGTCAGGCCAGAATGCCTCGGGGAGTGGCCAGAAGCCTACGGCGAAACCTGAAAGAGCAGATTTCATTTTCAAGTTAAAAAAGTATCATCGGAAGCAAACTCTCATTTGACTAAATACCAGTGCAGCTGCAGCCCTTTAATTATAAAATATATGGTAACGTTCCGCCTAAAAGCAGCTACTATGTCAAATACTATTTGAGCAAATGAAACAAACTTCTCCAGAGCTTTAGAGTCTTAATTCCGGGCTTCCGGTTCACTTCAAAATTGAACATCTGTGTTGAGAATTCTAGAATGAATGTAACCGTACCTTTCTGCGCCGATCTCGGCACATAGATGAGCCTCCTGCACGAGTGCCACGCAATGTTGGACGGCGCTAGAATCGGATTTGGCGTGTGCGGCCGAGATGAATTCGAGCCGGATTCGGTCTTGTTGAAAGTGAGACCCTTGGCGTTGAGGGCTTCAAGGTCGTCCAGTGGAGCGGTGTCGGCACGGGCGAGTTGGGTCTGGAAAGGGGAATTGATATTAATGTCTTGAAACGTTATCTATCATTTAATAACGCAATAGACATCCATATTCCAAACAAACCCACTGCCATTTTAGTTCAACATGAATTTCCTGCAAATTCCTATACTAATCCAAACCAAACCACTGTGTATCTCACCTGCTCAGCCGCAGCCTCATCCTTGCCCTCCACCAACGGCGGCGGATCCGCGCCAATCTTCTCAAAATGAATCACAACCCCAGACTGCAGCTTCTGCACCAACGAATCAATACACTGATGCAGCACCCGGTGACTCGTCACGGCATACGAGCGACCGCCGGTCACCTCGCACATGGCGTCGATGGGGCTGTGGTCGGAGGCGACGTGGCCTTCCTGAGCGGTGGGGGGAGTGCCCGCCATGCGCAGGACGAGGGCGTAGAGGCGTTGGTCCCAGCGGAAGGGTTCGCGGGTGAGTTCCGAGCCGGGGACGGAGCTGTGCATTGGGAGGTTGAGTTCGGGTTGGACGGTGCCCTGGAATAGGATACGTTTGAGTTAATATGATATATGCTTTAAGTTATGTTGATATTCCATACCTGTGTGGTAAGCTTCCCACCATCCGATATGACTATGATGACGGCAGGCTCCAGGTAGAATGGGTATCTTCCCTGGCCGTACATGTCAATGCCAGTCTGCATTCGGTTGATGTTAAGCGTGTCGAACACAGCCTTGAGAGCGGAACCCATTGTGGTCATACCTGGAAGATATATATTAGAATGATGTCAGACAAGCAACAAGAGATTGCAACTAGGGGGCTGGATTCCATTATGGAGACTTTTGCATGTTCAGTACTTTTAGAGTCTAATTAGGAGTTAACGGCTTAAACAAAGAAGTGTTTTATATGCTACAAGAGCATGTAGTATGTTTTTCTGTTAGGCTTACCTTGAGCTTCGAGGTTCTTCAGTTCAGTCATAAACGTCTGTAGATTCTCCTTCCAGCCAGCCTTGATATTCTTAGGAAACTCTTCGAAAGTCAGGAGCATATATCTGGAACATTAAGGAGAAAAAAATGAATGAAACAGTCACTCACCACCAAGGACAACCTCAATTTGAGCTCCTTGCTTTAAGAAGGCTTTCTTTACCTGTCTCCTCTCGCCTCAGGACTCTTTTGCCTCATCTTGACAAAGAACTCGACTGCTCCCTTTGCCACGTCCAGCAGCGTCGACCTTCCGCTCACAAACGCCTTCTGCTGCATCGACGCAGACGTGTCCACGAGGAACACGATGATGGTCATCTGGAAATAGGGCATAATTTAGTTATGCTGAAGTTCAAAGTAAAGATACCGATTTAACTAAGAGCTTATTAAATGGTAGAAAGGTTTGTGGAAAACCGTAAATAAAGGTACCATAAAAGAAATCCTAATAGGGCTAGCATTGTTTAGCATTGTCTACCATTGTTTAACCATGTTGATTTAAGTAAGTATTATGATCTTGGACGAAATATATTAATATAGTAGGTTCATGATTTTGATGCAGTACGCAGCGAATACATTCAATTCTAAATTTTGGACTTTAATAAAGTCGACATAAAATCTTAATATCCAATAAATCTCAATTTTTGACAACAAAAATGATCTCAACCCTTACCTTGAACTTAACCGACTATTTCTTCTTGGCCTTTTTACTGGCCGTGTTGGCCTCTGTTCCTTCTCCGTCGGCTGTTGGAGGTTGCGCGGTTTTACGCTTTCGAGGTTCCGAACCACCGGAGTTGGCGCTGCTGGCGGCCGCGATGAGCTTCCCGAGATGAGCGTGCTGAAAAAGGGTAATTAATTATTTGTATTGTTATCTTAATTAACACCAGACCAGAGTACACAAAAAATGCTTAATAATGAGCAAATGATTTAATATATAAATAAAAAGCTCTTCAAAAAAGAGTTACCATGCCTATCGATCATGATATGAAGAAGTTGTCAATGCCTAATTATACATATTGCTTTACTAACTAATTGATCAAGGCATTTGCAGTCTCTGATCCTTGAAATATAATGATTAATCTTACCAGCTTTGGGTTTCTCCTTGCGCAGAGCTTCACGTCTTCAGATTGCACAGTGGTACGACGAGCGTGTCTGGAAACGTTGGAGAGCAAGATTAGACAGGAAAATTTCCGATTGGATGTGCAAAGAGGAGTATTTTTTTCCTATACCAGTCTATTCATTTTTGACCAAGGATTACACAATGCAAATAAAGTTTGGAATTACTGCATATTGTTCTTAATCATCTTATTAACCAAGGGTATAGAAGAAGTGTATTGACTATGTCTAGAAAGCCGGCAAGCACAAACTCGGCAAGCATTGCCTAGTAGTAGGTGGTGCGCTACTGTACTAACAGTCTAACATTAACGGGAAAAAAATTCACAATACAGTCCCATAGTATGTTTTTGTTCTTACTTGCTGAATGCTTCTGCGTCCCTTGCAATCTGCTGCAGTTGCCTTTCCGCAATCTGAGCCACTGTGGCAACCACAGCCTTGCTAAAACGCGTCGTCGACTGCCTTGCAGAAGAATCGGAAGTAGAAGAAGAAAAAGTTCCGAAATCGGATGCAAGTTGACCAACGCTGTAGTGGAGGGCGGCTTGGAGACGCTGGAAAAAAGGAAACGTTAGGATGTATGAATATAAATGGCCTAAATGGGGTATTTTTACTGCTATTATAAGGCAATGCAAAGAAATATTAAATATTCCTACATATAAGACAGCAATTTTGCGCACATATCAAAGTAAGGCGTTCGACGTTCATTTAATTCACTTATGATGCGTAGTTTTCAAATTAATAACATGTATCATCTTAAGTAAAATATCAATGATATCATGATATTCATTACTGATATTCCGAAACAAGAGATAAATCACTATTTACTCATCCAATCCGCCTAAGATGGATTTAAATTTGCCGCGCTCTCGCCCCTTCCATTTTCTCTCTCGCTCTTTTTTTTCTTTCGCTCTCCAGCCGCGTTGCTGTTGCGAACTCAGCCCTTCACACACAAGACGAGCTCAGCACACGATCTATCTATAAAATGAAACAGAAAACGGCTCTTCCAACGCCCGTCCAACTTTGGACGCAGTTTTAACGCCCAAGTTGGCGTCGGACGCCAAATCCACTGTAGCAAAAGTTGTAGCGCTGTTCCTGCCCTATCGATCCATATAGGGCACTTTGTGGGTCCGTCGCGGGGCAGTGTCTGTATTACCTGTTTTGTGACTAGGTCCCCTCCGCCTTGCCTTTGGCCCCGTCCGCTCTCGCGATGGGCCATCAAACAACTGAAGCACCGAAACCGACGAAAAAAGAAGGAAGCAAGACTGCAAGAGCGATTTAGACGAGTAGCATAGAAGACGACGACGACGAGCAGGAGGCCAACTTACAGTTCCCAACGCGGCCAGCGAGGCAACGAGTTTAGAGCGAGGTTTGTTATTGGATGCCAATGGTCGGCGGTCGGCCCGTCACTGCGCCACTCAGCCAAGGCAGAGCGAGCAGCGGGGAAAGGAGCGAGCGAGCCCTCGCTCAGCCAAAGCAACGAAGCTAGCAGGGTTGCTAAATTAAAATAGTATCGGTATTAATTATGTTTATTTGAAAGCATTTTGGCATATTTCATAATATAATATTTTAATTTTTTTGATATTATTTAGAATAAAAACAGTTTTGGAGAAATATAAATGGTTTTTACCCAGGTTTAAGAAGCTATTTAGCACATTTTTATTATTTAATGAAATGTTTGGACCCTAACATGACATCTTCTCCGTCAACCCTTCCGGTGCTGCAACAGACAGGGGCCAAGCTGCCATCGCAGCTGCTGCAGCTGCTGCTGGTGCAAGCTGTCGTCAAGGCACAGCTGCTTGAATTGCAATCAATGGCCTACAGAGGACATGGCAAGTTGTGTGTATTTCCATGGATTATGGAGACAGGGATGATGACAGGAGCGTATAATTTGCTGGCCAATTCTATTACAATGAAGTGTTTATCATAAATGTACTAAATTGCCTGTATTTATTGGTAGAATTAATATATTATGGGTAATATTGCCCAATGACCATTTTAATTAGAAGAGGACAGTAAACTTTATACTTTTTCTGTGCGATTGAGCGTTGCGTACTACATTTTAGTCAGTCAGAGAAATGATTCCAATATGATACAAAATGTGCAGTAAAATTACATTTTGTTTCTCTTATTTCTTTAACTTTTAGGGAATGCATTGCAAGGCAACCTTTTTCAGTGGAAAATTGCTTTATATTCATGCAGATAATATTAAACATTGGAATGTCTTTTTTGAAGATGAAAAATTTGGAATTGTTGTTTCATTCGCAGTAGAAACCCTATAAGATTTAGTCTAAAATCTCGTTTACAGTCGAGTCTTCATCTGCTTAACAATTATTATTAGCTCTTTTTAACAATATGTTTTTGTAATTATAAAATGTGTAAAATCTTGGAAATATTAGTACAGTTACAAAACACACAAACTGTTGAAAATTAGAAACTAAATGCCATATATATAGTGTATAAATGTATTTAATAGAGCAAATTTATCTTAAGTTGCACGTCGTATCGTATTTTCTTCCGCTTAGCAAACATTTAAAATAATTTTGATACATGAGGAAATTATCATTATGACATGTGGATGGTTTTGAAAGCATCATATTACTATTTTATATATCTTCTGTGAATATTCCTGCTAAGACTCTTGATTTATATAGAAAATATTATTTATTAAGTTAACCATAGTAACCATACTCGTAGAAAATAAAACAATAAAGTTTAGAACATTAAGCTATTGCAATTTGCAATAATTAAAAAACATTCATGAATCATGATACTTTTTAAATAAGATTCAAACTTTGCAGGCATTGCAACAAGTTACAAGTAACTAGTTACTTTTGTAACTAGTTACTCATTTTTTTTAAAGAAATTGAGTAACTAGTTACTCTGGAGTTTTTCAGTAACTGTAACTGTAACTTTCAGTTTTGAGCAAAGTTACTTTCAAAGTTACTTTTACTACTTAATAAGCTCTTGAAACCCAGAAGTGAACATATGAAAATGATGGGTGAGGTCCAAGAAGGAAAATTGATTAACAAACTTTATTCTTCCTCAGGCACTGGCTTTCTACCCAGCAGCCTTAATGAGGCCCCAAAATTATTTCTAGATTTTTACTATATAAAAGTAACTTGTAACTGTAACTGTAACTAGTTACCAAAAATCGGGCCAAAAAGTAACTTTGTGGTAACTAGTTACTGCAGCAATTTTAAGTAACTGTAACTGTAACTTTCTGCCAAAATCAAGTAACTTTTAAATGCCTGAAACTTTGTCGTCCGAGTCTTACGTCAATGTAATTAGTAATTAATAATATACCGGTTTTTACTTAGAAAAAAAATGTGAGAACCCTGGCTGAGCTCTTAAACAAATTATTGGAAATTGGAAAAAAAGGGAAGGACTGAGTCGCCTATTCTGCCTGCGTGAGCTCAGCTGAACATTTCCTCCTTTTCTCCTTTTCGACAAGCCGAGACGAGGCGAGTTTCAGGGTTCAAATGGGTGGCTCCAATGTATCGGGAAATCTCGATGAATTTACCTTTTTATACATATATAAGGCCATTGCATCATTGCATAAAAATAAAGTTAAAAATTACACTAATAATATTCATCCTTTGGAGCTATAATTACATTTTTAACGTCCCTTAAATATTTCTTGGCACCGGCAGCAAGGCAATTCTGGCATCCCTGAACTTTTTGGTCGAATTTTTCTTCCTACTTCCGCCCCGCCCTCGACCCCGATCGAACGCTCCTCCAACCGCACCTCTGAAATCCGTCCGAATCCCGCCCATCTCTGCCCTCATCATGCCTCCGAGCAGCTCCTCCACCGACCCCCTGGGCTCCGTGTCCAAGGTGGACTCCGACACTCCCAACTGGCAGGACCAGATGCCTCCGAGCGGCCTCACCGCCATCGTCTGGGTCATGATCGTGCTCTACTCGCTCGCCATCGTCGGTCTCTGCGTCTTCGGAGTCCTCAAGGTGATCGGGGACAGGAAGCGGAACAAGGAGAAGGAGAGGCTCAGGAAGGAGGACACGTACGTTAATCACTTAATCACTTAATGACCCCTCACTAATTACGCTTCTTCCAGGTGCACGTGCGAGACTGGCGCGCCGTGGTTCAGGCCGGAGATGCGCAGGTTCAACTCGGACACGAGGTAATTATTATTGGAGAGTTCTAATGACTTAATGACCTGCTTAATGACCCTTAATTGCAGGTTCGGTTACGTGATTCCGTTCAGCTACTACCCGCCGGGCGGCTGCGGCTGCAACATCGAGGTGATTGAGCCCAAGGACGAGTCCGGTGAAATCACCTTCAGAAGGATCCTCTGCGACAAATGCAGTGGAGCGGGAGACGCCGCCTCCAAGGAGGAGAAGAAGAAGAAGAAGTCTTCCTCCAAGGAGAGTCAGCAGGGCGGGATCGGCAAGAAGGAATCGTCTTCCTCCTCCTCCGAGCGCAAGGGGAGCGAGGGCGGCTCCTCCGACGGCGAGGCGAACAAGGGATCCAAGATGAAGCAGCAGGTGTGAGGAAGACGCCTCCGAACAAGAGACTTTGGACCCATGGGAGGGCTTTAAATGTAATGTTAATTGTATGTGATTAGTACATGTTAATGCGTCTTAATGAGACGGACGAAAATTGTTATTGGTGAGCAAAGTCTCCGAAGAGACTGGTTATGGTTTGGAGCCTAATTAATGTGATCAATATTTGTCATTGCAAAAAGGTCTATAAAGATCCATTTGGAACTACGAAATATATTATTACCAAGGAAGTAATATTTTAAAGGCTGTATTTGGGGCATTCTTTGCTGCTACGTTTACAAAAATCAACTAGTTGCTTAGTTTAGCTGATTGGTAATTCGGTTGTTAATGTTAACATGTTATTTTTGGCCAATGCAATGCCACTATTTGCGGCAAAAAAGCAACTTAACTCGTTAGTTCAACACATGAATCGTTTGCCTGTCGATAATTTAAAATTGTCCCTGGGATTCTTAATTTTATACGTTAAATATTTCATTAAATATGTTTCATTCCTTCAAGACGTAAAAGTCAACTATTTAATTAAATTCAGCACAACTGCACACCATATTCTTCCCCAATCCCCGTAATGAATTTGCATCCGATTACGAAATTCGAAAATTAAACAACTCCTTCTCCTCCCAATGCTTACATTAGCACGACTGCTGCTACTACCTGGTCAGCCGTTGCAGCTCCTACATTTTGCGCGCTCGCACCGGGCCGGACAAAAGCGCCGCCGAGCACGGGTGAGCACCGTCGTCAGAGACACGGCCACTTGCAACATCAGCTAGTATTAGCAGTAGATTGTTTACAAGAGAAGTGAATAGGGAACCTGCTTTGCAGCAATTTTTCTTACCATTTAGAAGTGCGTAATAGTCTGGAATTTACTGCAAATATACATAATATACTAGTGACCATTACTGCATAAGCTATTATGTAAAACAAGAGTGTAATAGCAGATGTAGGATGTACAAAGTTGGAACTGTCGACTTCTCCCCTGGCCTAATCAACCCCTCTCTCGTTAAACTCTCTCTCTCTCTGCCATTTTTCTGCTCTATGACCACAGTGCAAACTGCTCCAAGAAGGAGCACAGTAGTCTTAAAAGTAGTCGGTCTGATCAGAAGCAGACCCAAGGCGCCGAAGAAGCTCAGGGAGTGACCGCGGATAGCTTCTATTTTAGCAGTTTTTGGGTATTTGAGCGGCCGCTGCTGCTGCTGTGCTATGAGCAGCAGACGGAAATAAGACTTCTACTCTTGAGCAGGCCCAACTGAGGAGCTGAACAGAGTCAAATAGGTGGTGAGGAGAAGAAGAAGAAGTGTGTGTGCACAGAACAACCCATGCCATCATTCATGATATTGAAATAAGTGATGTGCACCAGTTACTAAGGGTGATTGTAACATATACCAAGGGTGATGTGAACTGCACTGTGCTCTGGGGATGCATAGGTTCAAGTATTATCATGACAGATATGATATTGACACAGTGAAGATTTAAGGGCCTGTCTTGAACAGATCTTAGTGGTGATACTGTAATAAGTTGGTTGTTCATGATGGGACAGAGACACCTATAACTCAAGACCAATACAGTAGAGTGTTGGCTGTCCAAGATGGGGTTCTCCGCGTCGTTGCAAGGCCCGTCCAGCCACGAGGCCTTGCTGAGCAGGCAGGATGCTGAGGTGCGCCTGCTGGAGAACATGAAGCGGTGCCTGGCAGTCAGGTTGAAGGCTGAGCGGGAGTATGCCATAGGCCTCAACTCTTTTGTTATGCAGGTCAGTCATAACTATTTGTATTGGGTGTAATTCTATAACATTTTATACATTATACAAATGGTTGATTAAAAGTAGAATTAGATATCATTAAATCCATTATGATTCCTATAAAACATTGATGATAACTATACTGTTGTCCAATTTGTTTTTGTTATACATGGCATTAAGATTAAAGAGTACATACATTATACGTTCAATAGCTCAGATTAATATTACGGATTAGTGAGTCATTAAAAACATATGGTCATGCTTGTCATATTTATTGCATATTATAGGTATACACATTTCCAGAGTACATTTTTCCTTTTTCACCTATAATTCTCTCCAGCAGTTTCAGACTCCCTCTCTCTTGCATAATGGCTGGAGGGGGTCAAAACAGCAGACAGAGGAGAGAGGTCTGAAGCAGTACAAGGGCTCAATGACTTCTTTTTAATGTCGACTGTACTACTTGTATCAGAAAAATTACACTCACAGAAAAATACGGGGCAAGTGCCGTTCGTGGTCCGTAGTGTCAAAATCGCCTCAGATTTAAGTTTTTTTCATAATTTTAATGCATTTACATATATTTCAGGCGATTGCCTTTCATTTAGCCTATTTTGACATTTCTACCTAAATTATAATATGTGCTCAGGATTTGTCAAAAATTGCTCAATTTAGTACTAAATTGCCAGACCCAACCTAACCTGACAGTGTCACTAAAGCAATATTTGGTCTCAATGCCCTAACCCTGCGGGAGCCCTAGCCCTGCGGGGCTCCTAACCTAGTACTGGGGCATTCCCTAGCCCTGCGGGGCCCCTAAGTTAGTACACAAAAACTGTTTCCTAGCCCTGCGGGAGCAAATTCAAGAACTCATGTTACGGACCACGAACGGCACTCA
>LR138501.1:13464-26413 GCA_900659605.1 Tisbe holothuriae | reverse complement strand
TTACAAAATGTTAATAAAATACGTATTCCATCTTCCTTCCAGAGAAATATCACACAGAGGGAAATTTGACATCATACAGGGACTAAATTTAGGCTTCTAAGAAGTAGTATTTACGAGCAATCATACTGCAGGATGATTAGTTTTTGCAAATTGCTTTTTAGAGAGTAACTTGGCTCAATTAGTGGGAAAAGGGTATTAGATGCGAAAGTACATTTTTGCCTTTGTACGTAACACAAGTGAACCAAAAGTGTGATAGGAATAAGTTACCGGAGTAGGAAAAGAATGCCATGAAGTCTTATTAGAACCGCAAACTCTCATTTGAATCATTTCAATAGCTTTAAAAAGATCTTCTTACATTTTATGAGCTTAATTTAGCAATATCATGATGACAACCATGATACACAATTAATATACACACAATCCAACAACTTTAATTAATTTATGTACTTTATATGTTTAAAAATACTCTTCAAATATCTACATAGTAAATATTTAGCATCCATGACATCAAGTTACGTTTGTTTAAACATTCACTGCACACAATCTCACACATAACACGAAGCAAAATTCTCAGAAGAGTCTTAAATCGAAATGTTCTGAAATAAGCGAATGTGACTAAATAACGAATTCAGTTTGAAGTATCGTACGCTTCTATTCATTTTTATGACTTTTTGTTTATCGGAGGGGAGCATTTGAGCAGAGAGTGATCTGCATATATGAAAATAACATACTTAGTTATAATATATTGTTCACATTTAATACTTCCATTGGCAATCAATAATCAAACTATCGTAAAAGCATATAATGGTACGTACATGAACACATAGTACGGAGTAAGTTATATAAACATTCAGACGTAGTACAAATTCTGTCAATAATGGTAGAACCAGTGGTTTGCCTTTTACGATGTGTACACATTCGCTTCTCTACTCCCAAACTATACTTATAATAAACAATAATGATGAAATAGCTCAGCCAAAATGCTATGTTCAGTCTTGTCTGGGGATTCCCCCGATAGGCGGCTGTTTTGTACCGTATAAAGCTTGCGTTTTCCTTGTAGACAGGATGATTGAGGCCAAGCCAGGCAATTTATATTATATATCCTTTATAGGATATTGTAGAGTAATAAAACTTAGCCAAGCAATCTAAGTACATTATGTCGCCTAAATACCTTGCCTAAAATTTTAACTACTGGTTCTAACTAAATTGGCTTTGATGGGACAAAAAAGTATAGTCAATGTCAATTACGTTACTTACGTATGCGGTTTGGCGAAAAATAGGGTACGCGTGTCTTTTCCATTATTCTATTTACGTACCTTTATGTGCTATTTGAGGTATAAAGTTCTAAAACATATATATTAGTCTTCTTGAGGCGGTGAAGAAGGCTTAGCAAGGGGTCCTAAAAGCCTTTAATCTGATGTTATATTTCCGTTTAAGAAGCTATGACTTGTAAAGTATAGTACACCAATACAGGTTTCCGTCAATCTCAAAGGTTTCTCTTAACTAAAACATGTTCCTTGCCTTTCAAAAACAGTTTAACATAGTACGGAATACATTTTGTTACTTCGTTTGAAAGATGTTCTTCTTTTTCTGACTAAAGCTACAAGAGTAGCAAGATGTTGTATAACAGATTAATTAATATAGAAAAGCAAAACCGATACCCGCTTGAATACGTAGTAACGTATTTTCTCATGTATACGTTAACTTAATTAAACTAACGGTAATATTGACTATATCTATCCTACATACATGTACATGTTTATAACCTATTCGCCTATTCAACACCGTACAAAACAAGTGTTCCCCTTTATACTATACAGTATATTTCGTACGAATCGCTTCTCTTAACGCTGGCCCACCGCGAATGCAGTACACAAAGTACACGAGAACTCAGCGGAGGCGAAAGCTAGCACAAGGAAATGTGGCGTCTATCTGCTGTAGAGAGTGAGCAAGACAGACTCGACTGGAGGTAAGTAAGGCAGAAAGTTTGCAGCGGCTCTCTTTCTCCAAGTTTTGCAGTACAAATTCAAAGGGTCATGGAAGTTCAAAGTTATGCTGTTTATTGTGACATTTACTACAATATCAAAGTATTGTATGTTTGAATTTTCATACTTAAATATGTTTCAAAGCTCTACATCCTCTTTGACATTTTAACCAGCTTTAGAGACTTTTCTTCAAACTCGGACGATTCAAGTGTACTATGAAATACGTAACAAGGTGACTAAAAGTGGCTTAAAATTTCAGGGGAAAAGTAACCGGCTTTAAATTATGTCTCTATTATTTTTGGAGTTTTAATTTTTACAATTAAGGTACAATTCAATGTTCCTGCATAACAAATTCTGATGAATTGTAATGATTCTTTCTTCGAACTCGACAAGGTTTAATTTCTAGTATTATTATAGCTCGCCCAAGGGGGCTAACATTTTCGGACGATTCAAGTGTACGATACATAAGAGAGCTCAAAAGGGGTTTTGACATAATCAGCTCTGGGAATTGTTAGGTTCTGTATCGTTCATTTTTCTCAAAGGTTTCCGATTTTGCTGATGAATTTGCAAAATAATTTTTGCCAACAAGCAATAACCTTGCAAAACGTGCAAGTAGGTGAGAGGTTTTTACAAAGCAATTATAACCACGCATATATAGGGGTGATCGCAAGTCGTTCGACTCCGACCTAGAAGGTCTTAGGTTCGAATCCCCCCAGTGGCATGATGATGAAAATTGCAATCACGGCGGAGCTATTGCAATGAACCTGAAAAGGTAGTGCCCTAAAATATATAAAGAGGGATGCATAGCTAAAAATATTTAAAAAAAACTCACGACAGAAATATGTTGTTTTTGCTCATTAACAGGGTTTAAAGTGAATGGTGTGTATGAATATTAAAAAGTATACCTTACTTTTCATGATTGCAAGTAATTTTGCCATAATGTAAGAAGTCGTCTGTTGAACTTTAATTCTAACAAAAATAACATTTATCAATTGAATTGCCCAACAGTTACCTTTTATAGGAAAATTTAAATTTGGCTGATTTAAATATATCGTATTGACTACCTCGACGGTAGTCAATACGATATATTTAAATATAATATAATACATATTGAATTTAGATTAAGTGAAACTTTAGTAAATACTTGATACTAAAGTCAGTGCCTTTTAGTGCTTACTTATAAAACTTATCCAATCCAATATTCACCACTGCAATGGATATTTGGTCTATATACATAAAATATGTGTACAGTACTTGCCGTTCAAAATAATGCTTTATTCCAAATGCATTTTTAAACCACTTATTATGTGGTCGAAGTCAGCTTTGTTGCACTTTTTACATGCACTTGCATCGTAAAGCGCTCAAAACGTTGCACAACTTCAGTAAAGATGATTATCAAAGCGTATCGGAGCTAATTTGACTCGTAATTTCATATTCATATGAGATATATACTTCGTGCCATTGAGTATTCTGTATATGCCATTGTTTCTCGAAATTAGCTGCCTTCAATAATGGTATTTAACTTATGTTATGATAGACATTCATTTTTTGTATGGAAACATAGCTTCTTGAATAGCTCATATTTAGTACCTCCTTACATACGCATATCATGCTGACATGATACTTCTACAGTAGTTAATTTGTGAGGAAAATGTATCCAATATTAAGTTAACAAATTCAACAATATGCCGAAACTCATATCTGCTTCAATCATAAAAGTCCCTTTTCCCTTTTTCGATCACAATTCCTGTTTCCAAAACATTATCTCTCTCGATCTCCGCAGTCAATAATACCGAAACAAGGTCCTTTTTTAAGACCTGCTGCAGTAGTTCTTAATTTATATGCATATTTAATGACCTCTCCGCCGTCCGTGCTCTATGTGTGAAGAAAAGGCCAAAGCGAGCGCGCAATACGACGACACGCACTTGCTGAAAGCAGAAGAGGACGCGACTGCGCGCGCCTTTTAACAATGATGATAATACGAAGTATGCACAGTGGTTTCATATTTATTTACTTCAAAAAGGTCTCATTGTTTCTTTAATAACGTAAGTTACGTTCCCATGAATATATTTTTTAAAATAAGCGATAAAAAGTGATCGGTAAAACATGACACACAAGTAAGTTGCAGGGGACAACATTCTTGATGACACATTACAACAAATTTAAACACATGCAATGCCTATAAATGCAAGAAAATGTACCTTAACAAACTTTCCTCTTAATAAAAAGCCCATAGAAGTACACAAGGTTTGGGATTTGGAAAGAATACATTTGAAAGTAATTATTAAAATGTTCATGAAAAAGTAATTCCGTTGTATTCTATGTTTAATTGTAATTCCCAGGCTGGACTGACTTTTCTAAACAAATGTAATTGTCAAATACTTTATAATAAACATAAAAGAGCCTTCATACCACTGTGCATAGCCACGTCACGACGAAAGCCTTTTTTTCACGTATTGAAAAGCAGTCGGACGCTCGCTCGCCTCTACTCTCCCAAGCTCTTACTTCTCGGGACGGCCGTCGTAGATATCAACAATCGGTTTTACACTCCAGTTGTTGTTACACCCGATATTCATAATTCGGTGGCTTTCTAAACGCTCATTATTTGGCACTATCTGGGTCAGTCCATAGTTGAATATCCTCAAATAAAGGTAAGAGAAAGTGACCCTTAAACCTGTGTTTATTCCATTCACAAGCCGGCTTTTTTAGCTTATCGGCTTAAAGCGTCGCATGTGTTACGATATTTTCCTATTTCCGCTTGCTTTTTAAAGCACCTGTTCAAGTTATTTTAAAGCATTGTAAAGTTATTATAGAGGATGGAGTGAAAAGTATGCAATCGGTTGTTGTATATCATGAAAGAGATAAGAGGTTAAGCCACGTCTTTGAGAAAATTGAAACTTCCCTTATCAGAGTTTAAATAAAGAGTTTTAAGAAACTCCGTGTTAGCTGTTAAATGCCTTATCATGCTTCTTCATTTCTGTGCTGAATTATTTAAGCAGAGCCACGATTTGAAGATACGTACAATTCTTGCTTAAGATGCAGCGTTAAATTGGCAGCTCTCATGTAAGTAATTTTCCTGTTTAAATAAGTGCAATAATTTTTTTATACGTATGTACATACAGGCATAAACCATGTTATGGCTCTTTTACTTTCCTGTTTCAAAAACCGGCCCTTTTCTTCCTCTCCTTTAATATGAATATTTAATGATGAACAAGCAAACTCACCTAAATGATTGCTTTCTACGCATACACATCTTTGTAAGCACAGTGGATTTTTGGGAAATTATTAATCTACTTACATATTAAACCACTGTAAACATTGTTTGCTGTAACAATCGATATACTTTCCCCCTTGAAATGAAGAGCATTGATCTACAATATGAAACCTTAGAATGGATAAAAGTCTTGTAACTCTTGTTGCATGTCTAGCTTAAAGGTTACATTGTTTTGTGTCTCCTCAACGATATTAGGTATATTAAACATTCATAGCTGACATTTAAACATAGTTCTGTCTCATTGACCTAGATAGGTATAATCTATATTGAGCGAAAGTGCCCAAATTGAACACGATTTTTAGAAAGCTCCAGCTTTTGTCCTTGGTCAGTTTTGAAGACCTTTCGGTCGGTCTGTCAACTTTTTTAACAAGGTAGATTCGATAGAAAGTAACAAATGACAACTTTTAATTGAGAAAGCGACCTCCACTGTGGTCCATTCGATTGTTATCTAGTCAAAATTGTCGTATATATTGGTGCATTACCTACTCAAGGTTAGTCTTTACGCTGACGTTTCCATACTCACACAATTACTATACAAACGAGAGGCGTAATTGTTCCATTATTCCATTCCAGTGCTGGTCCAATTAATATCCAAGCGACGGTTCTTATTCAAACAGCGCACAATGGTCTCTGAAGGCGGCGAGCGCAGCCCATCCCTGGACAAGGAACGAGGTAAGCCAAACCCACTGTGCATACAACGAAATCATTCCACGCCTCTACATGAAGCTCTTGGTATTGCGGGGACCGGTTGTAGTTGTAGTCGGATTGTATTTATGGTCCATGGAACTCTCTGGATATGACACATGAGATCAATGGTTTCTTCTTCCCAAAGATGAAGCCACGTCCCGAAGCCGCGGCGGAAACAGCCGCTCCCCGCGGCGCCGCACCCGCAGCAGGTCCCGCAGCCGCGGACGCCGCTACGACAGCCGCAGCAGGTCCCGCAGCCGCAGCCCGGAGGAGGAGGACGCGTGCCGGCTCCACGTTGCAGACCTCGACACCAACGCGTCCAAACGGGACCTCGAACGCCTCTTCGGCAAGTACGGCCCGCTAAGGGAGCTCTGGATGGCCCGGTCGACGCCGTGCTTTGCATTCGTCGTCTACCGGTACGAGGAGGACGCCAAGGAGGCGTGCCGCTACTGCGACGGGCTGGACGTGTGCGGCAGGCGTGTGCGGGTGACGGTGGCGAAGCCGCGCACGCGTGGCCGCGGTCGCCGCAGCTTTGACCCCAATATGAGGTGTTATCAGTGCGGTGAGCGTGGGCATTTCTCCAGGGACTGCCCGGATAGCGGAAGGCGGGGTGGTGGCTACGGGAGTAGCAGGCGGTCCAGTGATAGGGAGAGGAGAGGACGGTACTAGGGGAGAGGTTACAGAGGTGGCACAAACTGCAGTGATTACAGAAAATTACAGTAACAGGGAGGATGTGAGAACAGTAACTGAGATGGTAGATGTAATCATTACAGAGAAGTTTCAATTACTGAGATGGTGTCTGGGCTACAATAACTGAGAGAGGACTGGGAGGTTACAGTTGCTGAGATGATGCCTGTAGTCATTACAGAGAGGTTACAGTAACTGAGATGGTGTGATTACAGTGATGCGTCGCCTTCAATGAGTGTGTTATATTTGGTATCTAGTGAGAGAATAAAGAGAGAAGGCAAGTACTAAGTAGTCAACTTTTCAGCTTAATATAAAACATCTAAAACGACTAAATTTAAGGTCTTTGCCTTTAAGAAATGTTTTGTTGTAATTGGCATTTACTGGATTTATTAATGCAATATTTTCATTCAAATTTTGAGCACTGATCAATGATTTATTTTTAATTGTTTCAAATCCTTAGCGATTAACAACTCAAAAGTGTGATCAAATAAATTAAGCAAAGCATAAAATTGCAATACAATAAAATTTGTGTTAGATGAGCTATCTAGTTTAAGATGGATTATTAAATCCGGACCAAAATAAAGAGCTGAAATGGCATTTAATTTGGGTTAAAAATATACAAATTAAATATAAAGACAAAGCCTCAAATAGGCATTAAATTGTGAATGCAAAATCAAGTGTGTGTTAACTATTCTGTCCAGTTTAAAAGTTTCATAATAAAATTGTACAATTTGTTAATAAGATATTCTAATCATTTCATTATGTTATATTCTTTTTATTTTTCCAGACTGAGTTGTTTATTGGGAAGAGCGACATTCTATCTTTATTTGAACATGAAAATGGGCAATTTAATGGTTATGGCAATGCAAAAGGAAGCATTTTAATGATATTTCGTTCGAAAACTGGCCATAATGTTATCTTGGTCCGCGCTCAGTCTATGGATCCAAACCGGTTTGCTTGCGGTGTTCCTGTTCGGGTTCTTTCCGGTCAAGAGTCCTCTGCCTGGGTCGGCTGACTGGCAAGATCTTCCCGAGGTGGGGTGCCAGCTAAATGAAACCCTCAGGTAGGTAAAAATGGACAATGTTTATTCTAATTTCAGAGTGTGTTTGTGCTGTCCTAGAGCTGGTGAAATATGGAGATCAGTTTTGTTATAATGAAATTGAAATATACTCAACTTAATAACCTCTAATAGACTAAAAACAAACATTAGTCGGACGATTTATCGATTCAGTTTTGTATTGCTGTACAGCTGTATAGTTTCCTGGTTTTGAAAACAGTTTACTCTATACCGAATTGCTCTTCCCTAATACATTATAATGACCAAATTAGGGGTATGAGTGCGTATGACGGTTACAACTTGACAAATATATTCACTTTCCTTAAAGGAAAATGCAATATTTAATTCATGAAGCTATTATTAATTTTGCATTTAAAGCATGGAGTTCCATATTAAACGAATCCTTACTTAACTTGCTCGCGAATACGTTGATTTAACGCCCCTTTCCTTCTTCTCCTTCAAGCGCCCATTGGCGCAACCACGCCCCCATATCCCGCCCCGTCGTTATCGTCCTCATCGACGCCCTCCGCGCCGATTTCGTCCTCTCTCACTCGGAGGTGCGCTCGGAGACCGGAGTCGACTACGGAGGTTCGGAGGAGAGGCCGAAAATCGGATTCCTCCGAGAGGAGTTGGAGGCTGGCAGGGCGATGGCGTTTGTGGCGAAGGCGACGCCGCCGACGGTTACGTTGCCGAGGATTAAGGTGATTAGAAAGCACGTTTAAACGCGGATTGATGAACAACGGTTTTTACTTGTTAGCATATTATTGAGCTTTTATGATGTGATTAAACAGGGGAAGTTGAACGCGGATTGATGAACAACGGTTTTTACTTGTTAGCATATTATTGAGCTTTTATGATATCTTTGGTAGAATATGAACGTAATTTAGTAAATACAGCTTTTTTTACTTCACTGTTCCACATTACAATTGCTCAGAATGCAAAAAAGCTTACATTTTTCACGATTATCATTTGGATTGACATTTTTATGTTAATTCAAGAAATTCTAGTCTACAATCCCTTGGTTAATTATACCCTTTCAAAGCAACATATGCATGGGTATAAGAAGTACTGAAGTATCATATGCAACAGTTATGAACTTATGGTAGTATTTAATTAGATTGACCACCATGTGGGTCTGACTAGTAAATTTATAAGCATAACATTATCAATGATTATATGCGGACATCTCAGGCCCTGACGACCGGCAGCATCCCCGGCTTCATCGACGTCGCGCTCAACTTTGGATCCACCGAGCTCCAGGACGACAACGTTATACGTCAGTGGCAGCGGGCAGATCGGCGGATGGTCATGTTCGGGGACGACACTTGGATCAAGCTCTTTCCGGGGGCGTTTGAGAAGGAAGACGGGACGACGTCGTTCTTTGTGTCGGATTATACAGAGGTAATATTAGAATTTTTCACCTTAGTGCGGTGTTTATGGCAAGTATCCTTACACGATCTAAATACGATAGGACAGTCAATGAAATATGTGTATTCTCTTAATTATTGCATAGTTATGGCACTACACCCTAGGGAGTGGCAGTGGCATGCATGGGTTAAATAACAGTTTTCCTTTCTCAAATTAAAGTTATATCATGTACAATATAAATTCAAATACAAATACTTTGGGCATTAAATTAAAAGAGGAGCTTATAAATATATGACTTCTGGACAACAGTGTATTCGAATTCACTATACTTAATCATTTCGATGTATATTTTGTTCTCTTTAGGTTGACTTGAATGTCACCCGCCACCTGCCTTCCCTTCTCGCCTCTTCCACCGACTGGGACATTGCCATCCTACACTATCTCGGCTTGGACCACATCGGACACCTCAGAGGGCCGGGGTCGTATCTGGTGAAGCCGAAACTGGAGGAGATGGGAGAAGTGCTAAGGTAATCATTTAGTTATTAGAACATTAACTGACGCTTCAGGGGAAAAGTTTGAATTAAATGCCTCGTATTAAATCGTCAGAATGTTTTCAAGATGATTATTTCTCGTTTTTTTCCAGATCTATTGTCGACGGTCTCAAGCCCACAAACTCCGAATCCGAATCCCCGCTCGTGCTCGTCTTGGGCGACCACGGCATGAGTGACGCCGGCAGCCACGGCGGTGCGTCAGTGGCTGAGGTCATGACGCCAATTATTGCGTTGACGCCGGGGAGGGAAATGAAGAAGAAGACTAATGGCAAGGTATATTATTGAATTTGTTATTATTTCTAGCATCAATAATTCCAATATTTGAAAGTTCCTTTAAAAAAGAAAGATTGCATAAAGTTGCTCTCCCAAAGTTACTGAAAGTTCCCATACTAACAATAAAAAACTACTTGTGTACTTTCTCATACAATAATTTACTACATTTACATTCTAGATCACTCTCGTGGACCAGCAAGACCTCGTCCCCAGCCTCTCCTACCTCACCGGGATTCCCATTCCCCGCAACCGCTTTGGCACCCTTATCCAGGATCTGGTTGAACTACGGAACAGTCGCAGTTGTACACTCGGGGTGTGGTACTACAATGCAAGGCAGGTGGCGCAAGTGGTTAAGGCGAATTTGAAGGATTATGAGAAGAGTAAGATACGAATAATTATATGATTTATTTAGGCACAGTCACTACTAAATTACACTTGAAATGAATAAATTACAAATTTCTTTTCTCAAAAAATGTAACAAATTACTGTACTGATATTTTTACTTACTAAAATTACTTTCCATTTGGACTGAAGTTACATTTTCTGAGAGAAGCTGGATAAATTACATTTCAAATGTACTTTCTAGTAATCATTGTTTAGGCATTGTAACAAGGTGTCTCTTGCCATTATATGAATTTCGTACGATTGACCTTTTTTTAGTTATTATCCATTTTATTAAGTAATTTTCCTCTCAATTAAACACTTTGATTGGCAATAATTATCTTTATAACTTTCAGATTCCGGTTTCCAAGACTATCTTTCCGCCGAGAAGCTCCTTCTTAATGGCAGTGGCGACCCTGACCAAACCCTCAGGCTTCTCAAGTCATCCCTGCTCCAAATGAAAGCACTCTTGGCGGATAATCTACTGGAATACAAATTAGGGGTCATGTTTGGAGCGATTGGTTGTGTGGCGATGGTAAGAATATATATTTTTAAAATAAGTTTTCCAGTATTTTTTTAAATAATTCATAGGTAAATTGTATGTTTCCTAAAATTAAAAATACACGTTACTCATTATATAAGTCAAGGAAAGCTAGAATTTACTATAGTTTTTTTTCTTGTATAAGCAAGGAAAGCTAGATTATTAAAACTTTATATATTCTAGCTTTTCTTGTATAAGTGTAGCTTTTCTGACATGAAACTTCTATCTAAGAGAGTCTTGTATAAAGGTTCATGTTTTCTGGTATAAAATGACTGCCTATTGTGTTCTAGTTATCCGCCCATTAAATCGGACTTTAGCTCCATTTTCTTCTGTGAACAGTTAAACTGTATTTCCCTTACTAGGAATACCCAATTTATAACGCTCTTTCTCTTCCAGTTATCCCTAGTCTCCCTCTGGCACCTCCTCCCAACCCTCCGAACACCACTCACAACTCTTCCTCGGCTCTTGCTCACCTTCGAGCTCCTCCGAATCGTCAGCCTCGGTTCCACTTAATTCATTGAGGAGGAACATCAGACAATCTATTTTGGACTGTTGTCAATGGTTTTATTGGTGGAGGCTGCAGGGTGGAGGAGGAAGGGGATGGTGGATTACAAAGGTAATTTGTAATTAAAGTAATAGTACATATTTTATTAGGCCACTGTTTTTAAAAGTTGCTTTAGTTATATTTTGATAACATTATATGCTGTATTACATAATATGCAAAGAAACTAAATTTTGTCAAAAAAAAGTAAGTAATCAAAGTACTTTAAAGTTTAATGTCTTAAATTATTATTACTCTGTGAAGAAAATTCAAAGAAACTACTTTTTGTCAAAATTAGCTATTTGAAGTACTTTAACTGTCTGAAATTATCAATTCGTACTATATACTTCAGGAAGAGTGCATTTTGTTGGTACCCAAATTTTATTCATTATTCTGCGATTTCAGAGCGACGGGATATCTTAATTAGATTTTGAAGCAGTCACTGACTCATTGCTCAAGATTACAGTACACGTACTTCTATTTTAAATGCCGTACTTTTGACTTTTATGGAAGTAGAATTAGCTATAAAAAGCGTAACAATCTCAATTATCTCATATTCTG
Source organism: Tisbe holothuriae (assembly GCA_900659605.1). Taxonomy (NCBI): domain Eukaryota; kingdom Metazoa; phylum Arthropoda; class Copepoda; order Harpacticoida; family Tisbidae; genus Tisbe; species Tisbe holothuriae. The sequence continues at coordinate 14,507 of LR138501.1, read as the reverse complement.
AGACCTTTGTAGCTTGTACTTCAATTAAAATGGGGTATGAAAAGAATGTAATTAATAGAAAATAAGTGTACAGGGTGTCTCATAATTCGTGTAACACTTTTGAACATCAATTACTTGCTTATACTGCAAGTTGTCACTTTCCCTTTGAAGTTAAAAAGTGTAAAGCAGAGTGGGAAATTTTATATAAACCATTGTTTTGGGTCACTGTGTTTAATATAATTTGATATTACTGTGCTGAATTTGAGTCTAAAATCATGGCTTTTAGTACATAAAATGGTATAAAATCAGTCCTCTGCATGTAGTTATGATCCACAGCTCAAATTTATAAGATCCTTGTCTGCCCTAAATTAAAATTGGCTTCTTTGAACATATTTGCAGCATGATGAATACAAATTCTGGCCATTTTAGCTATCTATTAGTTGAAGTTTGCCATTGTGAACCTCAAAATGGGCCAACAAACTTGGTTCAGTCCTCAAAATAACGGAAATATAAGGTCATACAGATTAAATAAGCACAAAAACTTTTTAATTTCCTATTTATTTGGGCAATTCCAGCTATGTTTCCATACCTGTATCACTTTTTATTTGGATTTTAGAGTCCTACTATTTATGTTTTAACATTTAGATACTACTTAAATTTGGCCAAACTGGCCAAAAATTAGGATCAGGCCCAAAATGGTACCTTGCTTTAGTTTCTGTGTAATGAAAAATGAGAGTTAAAATTTCATTTATTAAAGGTACCATATAAAATTTCCCACTTTTTTCATCACTTTTTTACTTCATAAGTATTGTTGTAATCCTAAGGGCTGAGAAGATATAGGTATTTGAAAGTGTTACATGAATTATGAGACACCCTGTATAAGAGTCCTTCTGATCGTACAGAATAGGCTCGTGTACTACAAAAGTAAAACTATACGTAGACTTCTAACCTTGCTACAATCGTATAATAAGTGTTTGAATGAATGAATGAATGAATGAATTTTATATTTGTCGCTTAGTGCACATACAATAATTATTGATATATAGATATATGTAATACATAAC
>LR138501.1:0-13364 GCA_900659605.1 Tisbe holothuriae | reverse complement strand
CATTGAAGTCCTTGAGGGGCTTCAAAGGGGAGGAGCTTCGAGAAGTAGTGTTCAAAGCTTGAAGAGCAAATTTGAGGGGCTGTTTGCATCAGATGGACCTGCCAGACATTTCAAGAAGGCTTCAAAGCTTCCCGACGAACTGACACCTGTTGAAAGAGACAACGAACAACAGACCATGCCTGATCAAAAGGTACAGGGTCATATCAGTCCTGTCGTGATCCGAAAGCAGCCTCCTGTTTCTCCAACACTTACTAACAAACGTGCTTCTCTGCCAGCTAAGCCCAGCCTAGGAGAGGACGAGTTCAGCAGGCAGACAGGAGCAACTGGAGAATGTAATACTCCACCATCACTGCTCCAAAATCGTAGCACTCTGCCAACCAATTTGAAGGATTTCCCTGGCTTTAAAACTACAGGAGCCCCTGGACCTGAAGGTCATAAATCAAGTACTCTGCCAGCGACCACTTCTGCTCCCAGAAGTCCTCTCAACATAACTGTGATTTCTCGTGCCAAACCCTTAGCTGTTCATGAAGATCAAGCACCGCAAACGCTGCCTCAGATGAAAGATAGTGAAATATATGAGAATGTGCCACCCTTTAAACCAGTGAGTACTGTAAATAAAGCACCACCACCCATACCACCAAGGAATCCCCGTATGTTAGCCAATCAACCACCAATGATAACCCCGGCACCACTCTCTACTACGACAGATGACGATAGTACAGCTGACGAAATGGTGGACAATGGCACTATTGAACCGCCGGCTGGATTCAAAGATCCAGGATATAAACCAAACACGCCCAAAAACAACTCCAAATTACTTACTCCGGCTCTTTTCAAAAGGCCGAATTCATATCATGAGGTGCTCAAGGTGCCGATAAAGGCACCGTTGATAAAGGATCAGCAGCCTCTAACAATCAACGAATCCAGTAGCAGCAGTCATGCCTCTGGAGTATCTTCCTCTTATGAGGATGAAAAAGTTGTTAGTGAACCATCAGAGCAACTAGATGATCAACAAGCTCAGACCAATCAGGTAGCTCCAAGATCTCAAGTTGAGCTAGTGAATCAATTGGACCAAGCGGATCAAATAGAGCTAGTGCCTCAGCAAGATCAAGCAGGTCAAAGGAATCAAGTGGAACAGAGGGATCAAGTGGATCGAATAGAGCTAGTGGATCAGCAAGATCGAACTCAAGTGGAACAGTTGGATCAAGGGGTTCAAGTGGCTCCTATGTCTACCAGCGATGACAATGAGACGATCAAGCGTTCTCAAGAGCAGGAAAATGCCAAACAAAAGAGGATCAATACTCTGAATTATGATAGTAGCGTTGGCGGTTACATTCGGGTTTTGTACAATGATCGAGAAGGGGATGGCACTCTTGCAGAGGTTGAGCTATTAAGACAGAGGCTTGGGGAAGACCCAAGAAACAACTTCAAAAGCCAAAAGGTTGATACAAAGATAAAATTTGAGGCTGCTATGAAAGACATCCAAGCTCACTTTAAACAAAATTCTGGGTCTTATGAGAAAAAGCAGTTTATGTGTCTGTTTCTAATGTATCACGGTCACGAGGACAAGGACTATGGGCGGAGTTACATTGCATTGGAAGATGAAAAGGAGTTTTTGATTAGATCACAGCTGGATAAGTACTTAAACATTGATGGTATGCACATAAAAATAAATGAGCAAGCTCTAGTTCTAATGCAATTCTTTCAGAGTGCCCTCAACTGGCCAAGATCCCTAAGTTGGTTATCATCCGCGCATGCAGAGGAACTGGAGCTAACCTCAGTGATGATAAACGCCAGTTTCGTCCGATAGGGAGTCCTGTCCATGCTACAACTCAGCGCACTGTGCCTAGAGTGGCGGACATGATTGTCCTACATAGCACTGTACAAGGGACAGTGTCTGTAGGAAAGTACTTTACTCAGTGGTTTTGTGATGGGCTGGACATGGGCATGGATGTGTATCAGATCAAGAACTTTATTAACAGGTGATGACAGGATAGTAATGTGACTGTGTCCTAATTTACTAAATTTAGTGATCTATTGCAGGAATGCCGAAGAAGACTCTGTGAGAGGACATTTCCTGGGTGAGCAAGAGAAGTCCGTGGATACCTTTCCAATATGTTCAATTGAGCTGGACACTCTGAGTAGGAACTTTACGTTCCCAAGCAAAAGGCCGGTCCTATAACCAGAGATTCCCTGACAACCCAACACCCGGAAAACTCCATAACGAGAGTCCCCAGAGTCAGAGAAAATGTTTGAATTCAGTACAATATATTATACGTGTATTTTCCCCATGTTATCAGTTTTGTTTCTAAATTTTCCATTGCCATCGGTAAAAGATATCTATCCTAATGAGTTCTCTCGCGAATTAGAACCCTGAAATCTTTATGCGGGTTCCTAAACGGTCCCAGTGGCTTCTCGCCTTCCACACCATAACCAGGCAGCGGCAATCCAGGAAAAGCCCTCACAGTAAACCGCTGCATTAGTGTTCCAAAGAACAGAAAGAGAGCCTGCTCAGCCAGCTTAGCTCCAACACAATAGCGCTTGCCAATTCCAAATGTTGCCAGCTGCTCATCCTTGATGAAGTCTCCATTGGAATCAATGTAGCGGTCAGGGTTGAAGGTATCAGGGTTTGAGTAGACTTCAGGGTCACGCATTATATCCAATGTACTTGCCATGACAATGCAATCCTACAAGTATAGATAAATAAGCTCTAGCTGTTGATATATGTTACTTTCAGTGCTTTCCTTTGGAAAGAAGTATCCGTCAATAGTGATATCTTTGGTTGTAGCATGGGGGACAGAGTCATACATGAGACCAGTCAGTCTCAGTCTCTCTTGCAGCACTGCATTCACATATGGGAGTTGGGACATGTGGCTTAGTTTGATGTGTTCGTGGGATCCAAGGACTGTATCCAACTCTTTTTGAACCTTTTCCTATAAGATAACATTAGGCCATTTAGTATGATGGTAATGGTAATGATAAGTACCTGAATATCGTCATGATGCACCATGTACAGCATTGTCCAGAGGAGACTTGAAGAAGTTGTGTCCCCACCTGCGGCTATCAGGTCATGGAAGATTGTGAGTATTGTGGAATGTCCTGTAGAACCAAACATCACTGAAGACGGATCTGGAATGTTAATGTTAAGTTACCCATTATGAAATTTGTGAAAGCCACTTTTAAACCTTTTTCGTTCTTAACCCTTCTGACAAATGCATCCATGAGATCCCGATCTTGGTCAGCTTCCTCAAAAGTGTCGTTATGAGCCTTGTACTGATCCCGGACCAGGTGTCGGATAGATCGATAGGCAGTGATCATGATATCAGAACCGATAAGTCTCTTAATCTGAAATACACTTGTATATTAATATATGTAGTAAGGCCGCAGTTGATGCTAATGCGGTTACTTTATGCGGCCGATGCCGCTCATAATTGGCGCGGTGGTGGATCAATAATGTGCAGAGAGTTGGTTGTTATCATAGCTTTATTCTTTGACTTCACTAAAAGAATGCAACGGTCTTCTGTTCAAGCTCTCTCTCTGCAAAGAGATGTTTTCCCTTCGGAGGAAGGAAGTGAAGTGAGTTGGGCTTCCTGCCCTGCTTGCCTGAGCCCCCTCTCTAGGTGGGGCTTGGGCAGCCAGAGGAAAGCCAAACTGAGAGCACAGATGCAGCTATTTTTAGACTGCATCTGAGCTCTTGGCATTGACAAGGGGTACGGAAGGGCGATAATGCAATTCTCGTACTCCATATGAATCTCGTACGATTGACCTTTTTTTTTAGTTATATTACATTTAATTAAGTAATTTTCTTCTCAATTAAACACTATTATATTCAAACGAATGCATATTTATAACTGGTTCTTGGCCATAATTTTCAGATTCCGGTTTCCAAGACTTCCTCTCCGCTGAGCAAATTTTACTCAACGGCAATGGCGACCCTGAACAAACCCTCAGACTTCTCAAGTCGTCCCTGATTCAGATGAAAGCACTTTTGGCGGATAATCTACTGGAATACAAGTTAGGGGTCATGTTTGGAGCGATTGGTTGTGTGGCGATGGTAAGATTTATATTTTAATAAGGTTTCTAGGAGATTTTACTGTTTCATGGACAAAATAGCATGGAATTAGTTTAAACGAGTGAAGAATATTTCGTCCTTGATAAATAGTATGTTACTGAAAATAAAAATATATAACATAGGCTTTCCTAGATTCATATAAACAAAAGTAAAGTATAGCTCTATCTAAATAACCGGCGTTGGCTCCATTTTCTTCTTAGAACAGTTAAAGTGTTGCTTTCCTTACTTGGAACACCCAATCTATAACTATTTTCTCTTCCTCTTAGAACAATTAAAGTGTATCACAGATCTATAAGTGAATTTTCCTTACTTACTTGGAACACCCAATTTATAACGCTCTTTCTCTTCCAGTTATCCCTGGTCTCCCTCTGGCACCTCCTCCCAACCCTCCGAACACAACTCACAACTCTTCCTTGGCTCTTGCTCACATTTGAGCTCCTCCGAATCGTCAGCCTCGGCTCCACTTCATTCATTGAGGAGGAACATCAGACAATCTATTTTGGACTGTTGTCAATGGTTTTATTGGTGGAGGCGGCGGGGTGGAGAAGGAAGGGGACGGTGGATTACATAGGTAATTTGCAATTAAAGTAATGGTATGTTCGGAATGTAATTAGACCACTGCACTGTTTAAAGACTTGATAGCATTACATAACGTAATAATATTTTTTACATTTCGTCAAAAAAGTGCAAATGGGAGATCATTTACTGTCTTCATTAATTACTCCGCACGATTCATAGTTCTGTACTATGATAGTATAATTATGTACTTCTAAAACAGTGCATTTCGTTCGTACACCAAATTTTATTCATGGTACGGTGTCTGTCTTGAAGTGTCTTCAGACGGCGTTGCGATATCGTAATTAGATCTTGGAGCCGTCACAGGCGTCACTGCTTTAGATTACAGTACAAATACTTCCATTTATATGCCGTACTTTTGACTTTTCTGAAAGTAGAATTAGCCAGAAAAGCGTAAAAAATGAAAGGAATGTAATTAATAGGAATTAAGTGTATAAGAGTTTTTATGATCATACACAATACGTTGTATCAAAAGTAGAACTATACGTAGATTTCAATCGTATAATAATTGTTTGTAACAGAAAACCGTACTAATGACTTTAGATGGAAGTGCAATTAGCCACAGAAGCGGAATAATCTCTTTTCCTCACTGCTTTCTAGCTTGTACTCCAAAAAGTACACAAAAGGAATATAATTTAATATAATATAAAATTCCTTTGATGCGCTATGCACAAGTTTTAGAGGGGTTATATTATAGATGTTGTATACAATTTATATTGTAACGGTGGGTATAATATCCTTGGAGAAAAACAACGTAGAAATGATTGTAACGTAGAAAACAATTGTTACTTCACCCAATGTATGGCATATTTATCTATATATCTTTAATATTGAGCAGAACAATTCTCGTACTCGTATTAATCTTGTTAAACGACTAATCATATCTCCCTACTACCATTAGGCTTTCTCTACCTTGCCGTATTTATGGGAGTTTTCCGCCTCTTCAAAAAGTGGAATCAAACGGGGGATAAGTGGGCGCATCTGCCGGGTAAGTCGACTCAATGATGATTACTTGTATGTCTGAGTAGCATTCATTAAACTGATTAATGACCCATTCATCCCTGTACTGAGGGTAAAAGCCAAAGACCAATTTCTGTTCTCTCTTATTTATGCTAATCGCGCTATTTCACATACTATTATCATGAAAACAAAGAGAGCTACATGGTGTTTTTTTCAAGTTACCTTTTTAAATTTATCATAGCTTCTTTTTGGGCCCTTGTATCAATTTCACTATGAATTAAAAAAAGTTTTCTCATGTACAGAAATTTTAAGTCCAGTGATAAAATTTTGAATTTTCTAAAATATTTCCCTAGACTGGCGGGTTTTACAAAGTGTTCCTAATCATAGAGTACTAAACTATTTCAGTGGTCTATGTCCTAATAAACCAGGCCAAAATGGCAATTGTAGAAAAAGCCCAGTTGTTGACCAAATTAATTGAGTTAAAAGTGACGTTAGGGTCCTAATGTGTTCCAAAACACAGTCTAAGTCATAAAAGCCACACATAAACTACAATTTTTAGGAGTAACCCTACCCTCTATTTTGAGCTATTAATTGAAACAAACCCCTAAAATAGGACTCCTTTTGTGTACCAAAATAGAGACATAACTTTTAAGAATTTTTAAAATTTATTGTTGAAAGTAAAATTTCCAAATCTCAAAAAAACTGTTTTCGTTTCATAAAGGAATTTGTAAAATGCACCAGAAAGGAGCTATTAACTATTGAAAAAGGTAACTTGAAAAAAAAACACCCTGTATAATAAGATGAACCGTAACCTTGGTTTATAGTACACAAGACTGTATGATGTTGTTAGAATAATTGAGAGTGTATGGTTAACACATTGAATGCATATATATTATGGCTAAAGTGTACAAACAATTCAACTTGACATGATATTTTTTATTGAAGTTAAGATGGCCTGCTGGTTTCTATGAATACATTTAAAAGAGAAATACACTGACATTTCCCCATTCGGGGTTACCACCAATAATATATAAGTCCAGAAGTAGGTTATCCGAAATAATATGGACGATTCACTGTTATTGGCATCCAAGGTTATTAACGCAATATCCAATTATATTGGCAATAACAGCTCGAATTCCCGTACGTTCCTGGTTTCAAGGGAACAAATTCCTTTCCAATGAAGTTAACATGAACCTTTTATTTCCCCAAAAATGAACTCCGCTTATATGCACGGCAGGTTATGCCATTTTTAATTAAGCTACTTATTGCACAGCTATTTTTTCGATAGTACGCGTATTTCGCAATGACATAGCACACGAACTATTTGCATTTTAGTTCTCCCAAAATGTACACCGTTTATCTATATGCACTGAAAGTTATGCCGTTTTTAATTAAGCTACTTTTTGCAAAGCTATTAATTAGCTATTTTTCTTCGAAATGTAGATAGAGATAGTACGCGTTTTCGCAGTGCATTTGACATAGTACGCAAACTATTTGCATTTATACATATGTTACGAAACGATAAATTATGACATTATACAGTACTTAAGCTTAAACATATAACATCACTTACTAATAATGTTTATTCTTAAGGTTACACATATATAGTATCACTTACTAATAATGTTTTCCAGATATCAGCGATTGGCTCCTCCAGTCCCCCACCGCCCTGTCCATCCTCCACTTTGCTTCCCTCATCGCAATGCTACTGCTAATAGCCAATCAGAAGGCAGCACCTACCTCAACAACCAATCACAAGGCAGCAACCACCTCATCAACCAATCACAGGCGACCATTCCTGACCCTGTTGCCTGCGGCCGCGCTGTTTCTTGTGTACGCGCACAACATGGCAGAGAGTGATGCCGTGTTAATGCCGGATTTGCTCGGAGGGCTGTTTCCGTTGCAAGGAGGGAGGTGAGATAATAAAGATGACGATAGATCAGCTGTCCAAACAATAAGAAGCAAAAGCTGCCAAATGTGTGTGTTAGTTCTAATTCTATAGAGAGCTTGATGTAAGCATTTGAAATAGTCCTTTACCTCTCACACACATTTATTGTAACAGGATAGAGCACAAAACATACGTTAAAAGTCATCGTTGCCTCTTCTGAAGAGTTTGTATTTTAGCTAGAGAGCTCTTATGAATTGGACAGCCGACTGATGTACGTGAGGATAAGGGATTTCCTCAGTTTCCGTTCTGTGAGCATGGGTGGGTGTACTTGTGCAGGGGAATATAGTGTATTCTTAATAGGCTGGGAACAGAGAAGGTTATCCTCGCGTATCTGTAAATAATGTGTGGGATATAATTTCAAGTCTTGCCATTTAATGCATATGTAGAATGGTCGGTTGCATTCATATTAAACGTATTTCTGTATAGGCCATGATATGATGACTGTAAAAAGTTTTTTTTTTTATTTTTGGCATTCTTGCAATAATCCACGACACTGACATCCAGTCGAAGGTTGCAATAGCTGTCACCATATATTTTCTTGATATCTGTCACCAATCTATAAATATTGCCTTTTCCCTATCTTGACTTTCTTTAACTTTGCTCCTTCTCTCTGAGACTTATAGCAAACGATAACGAGATCTGAGATCCTGAACTGGATCATTTTGAGAATTCCTCTAAAAATAGGTGTAATCTAGGTTAACTAATTTGTACTGCATAACATCTGACAGCTACCCCAGCCTTTTTAAAGTTAAGCTGCCTAATTAACACTAATATATAACTAAGCATTTCTAGAATTCTGCGACTGGTCTTTCCCTACCTGTAAATAAAAAAAGTCTTATAAAACAGCGTACAGTAATGCATCATAATTTCTTAAGCCTTTTTTGCCATTCCAGAAGTTTCAGCTGCCCGTTCTTACATTTTCAAAAAAAACTTATTTTTGCCTGATGGATGACTCTTCCTTTATAATAGTGTTATTTATTTGAGTAATATTGGCAGATGCGATTTTATATGTTAAAAATGCTCACAATCCCTCAATAAGGATACAATATAATACATATAAAAGGTCCCAATTTGATTGTACGTTGTATTAATTTTGTGGTGATATTAAAATTGGAAGCAGGAAACCCTAATTTATCCTCAAATATTGGCAAATGTACACAGCTCATATTGGGAGAACAGCAAGAAAGTTGTAGTGGCACAGACTCAAAGGAGCAAACAAAGTTCTCCTATATCAAAGAATTTTATACGTAGACTTGTGTAAGCCACTAAAAGTATTTGTGAAATAAACCCATATAACAGCCATATTTTGTCTTCCTGAAGCCCAAAAACGAATCTAAATTGAAATAATGTACGCATGCATGGATCATTTAGTTGTTCTCAGCAGAAGATTCTGTACTTCTTCATATATAAGAATGTATTACAAATTGAAAACAGATCCATCCCTCTCATACTTTCTCAAATTTGCAAATATGTATATTTGACATGACATACAAATTTAGCTATTGACTTTAAAATGCTAGCTGAAAATAATGTCTATGCCCAGTAGTTACTAAAGTCAAAACTGAGAGAAGGGATTTTTTTTCCTCAGCGTCGAATAGTATTTGTAAACCATCTACATATGTATATAAACACTGTGATACTGTCTGACTCCTAGCCTGTCTTGTCAATATTTTACCAAGTATTGGCAATATTCTCTGTTTATGCATACTTTTCCTAAATCCATTCATTGTTTTTCAGAGGTCTCCCAGAAGCTCAACTCGTCTACCTCCTTTGCACCATCTTCACCTTATCAAGCATCCTCCTCCGAAGCCAAAATCTCCTGCTCGGAGGTCTGCTTCCAATCATAGCAGTGCTCTCTCCTCCGAATAACACCATCCTGCTGGTGTTCCTCCTCTGCTCGGAGGCGTATCTCGCTCGGAGGTTTGGGGAGGAGAATGTGGTTGTGAGAGCCGTCTTGTATTGGGGGATTGGAAGAACTGCCTTCTTCATGCAGGTAAGAGTGTCTAGTAATAAACTTAGCAGTATTTCAGACACTAATTCTAAAATCAAATGTAGCACATTAAACATTTTTCAGTGTAGAGAATTGTATTTTAAATCATCTGGTAGGCTTAGAACCTGATGTAACAAGAACGACTTTAAAATTCGTACTTTGGGAATGCAATCACTGTATAGGTGTCTGGGGAGAAATAAGAGAGATCCTTTTTATCTTCTCTCGTGTCAGCTAAAATACTCTAGATGAATCTAGCAAATTTTAGTGTCAGCTTACTTTTCTCCGTCTCGGAAGTTTATCTTTGCCCTTGAAAAAAAGCTTTTTCGTGCACTAAATATTTAAAGGGCACAAATAGGATTAAAATTCAAATGCGTTTCGGGAAGAAATTTCGTCGTAGTTACGGAGCCGGAGAAATCACTTCGTTTCTCATCAATTCTAACATAAAACTACTTCAGTGATTAATTAGTAGCCATCTTATATTTTTAATTGCTTCTATAATTAACAACGTCAGCTATTTTTTGCCTTTTATCAATGACAAGAATTTGTTTGTCATTCTATGTCAAGATCTTAACGAAATGAAATTAATAGGATTGAAATTAATAGGATTAACTTTTTTGATTTTAAAGACGTTATTTTAATACATACCTTTTTTTGCGGCTACCTCTTCGAGTCTACTACATTCCGTAGGAATGTTCAACCACTTTTTGGGTGACGTTCTCAGATGGCGCCGCCAGGCTTTACATCATTTGCTGGGGCCTAGTTTCTTTTAGGTCATGCGCATTTCAGTAAGCCGGAAAGCATTTCTCCATATTTTGGACCAACTATACGTCAAGAGCAGTAATTCTTTCAGTAGCACCGCCGGGGAATCGAACCCACGCCCGATCAGTGTCGTGTGCCCAAGCCCGGCGCTCTACCAATTGAGCTACTGCCCTTCTCCAATACAAACCTTAATTGCTCCTTATCTTATCAGCTGTATCTTCTTACAATTTATATCGATCATATCATTCTAAATAGTGCTTAAAACTGCACTAATTTAAACGAAGGATTATTTTCATGTTCCCAATGGCTGCACGATGCTAAGCATTTGAACTTTGAAGAACTGTATTGTTATAAATTTTGACTCTCTCAGGGCAATTCCAACAGTCTGGCCACCGTAGACGTCGGAGCTGGCTACACAGGGATGCCATTCTTCCAACCGGTCATCGTGTCAACCCTCATTGTCGTCAACACATACGGGGCTAAAATTCTGGCAACCCTGATGGCTGCGTGTAGAATGACAGAGGAGAACTTTCAGGTGAGTCTTCTTCAAACTAATTAAATATTTAAATAGATATAATCCTCGATTATTTGAAGAAAAAATTGTGTTTTACGTAGAGCTGTGCGGATCGGGTAGGTACGGATCCGGATCCAAGCAGGATCCGCGGATCCGGGTTCCGGTACGGATCCTTAGACCTAAATTACTACATACTCGTAACATTGAAGATATAGCCATACAGGGATATGCGACGAGTCATATGGTTCGTCGCAGCTCCCTGTAGCCATATATGCCAACCTTATCTATAGCCATAAAACTAGTCATTTTGGGAAACTTTTTAAATCAGAAGAACGGGTGTTTGTACATGATTATTTCTTGAAGTATGTGATTTTTTTTTGCTGCAGTGGGATCCGTATGGATTTGATAATTTGACGGATCCACCCGGGTACCCGCACAGCTCTAGTTTACGTGTAAGTAAAGTATGACATTGAAACATGAGCAGCTATGTTCCTGAGCACGTGCTTTATTCATGCGCATGAAATAATTTATTTGTATAAATTGCTTCAAAGGCTTCCTGACTGAATCTTGATATGCTGTTACCTCGGATTTTTAATATCATATGATGACTAAGTATTTCCGTAAAGGTTCCAACTGTGTACCTGCTTTTATAAATATGGACTTAATTGTATAAGACGGATAAGGAAAACGGATACACATCCTTATTTTTACAACGTGAGATGTGGAAAATTATGAGGAAGAGGAGCAAATAAATACGTTAATCGGGCCTCTAAATCAGATGAGTTTTCGAATAAATATAGGTCATTTTAGAAAGTTATTCTTTCTGTCTAGGGATGAAATTTGAAAAAAATTAAATAAACTTTTGGAAATATATTTCCTGCAGTTCCTGCTTGCCTGACAGAGTACAATTTCCGTTTCTTAGGTGTTTGAATATAAATATTTTGAAATACTGGCATAGTTGAAATCGCATTAAAAGCACTCGAAAAATTGAAAGCCTCTTATGAGCTTATTTGAAAAGTACGTAAGTACAGAAATGGTACATATTCTTTACTATATATGAGAGTATGAACGCTTTCAATGTCTGCTAATTTGCTCAAAATCAGAGAAACGCCCAGAAGCCGTCTCGTTAAATTTGGAGTGTGAGAAACTCAGAGAAAAACCATTTTTTCATATTTTGCCCAAAGTGCACTCAAGAGATCAAAAATTAGATAAAATACCCCCTACCGCTGATGGAAACCCCAGTATGTTCATGTATGATATATTTCAACAAAGTGCTGCGTCCATCATACGTATATATATCAGAATGATGTTGGTGTTTAAATATCAAGACAAATAACAAGTTAGAGAGCATTTTATCATTTTTATGTATATAATACATGTATTGTTCGATTGAAAATTTGAAATACAAGCATTGGGAAATTACATTTATTTTACAAGAATAACTATTATATTTGTTTCAAAAAGTCAAGAATTAAGTAATTCAAAGAATTACAATTACAATGAAATACATGCAAATTTCCTATAGAATTACATTTTTCATGATAATTTTAAGATGTACTTCTCAAAGGTCTCCCCAATGCTTGTTGAAATACTGTTAGCTAATTTAATACAACCATATTTTTCCCATTTCAGACCTTCTCCACTCTCCTCTCCACTTTCCACTGCCTCGAGCTGCTCTTCTTCCTCTCCGTGGTCACCGCGCAGCGGTTCCACCTCTTTGTCTGGACCGTATTCTCACCAAAGCTGCTCTACATGCTGGTCAACGGGGCTGTGGAGGCTATTCTTATGACTGTCGTGGAGCTTGGAAGGAAAATGATGTGATGAAATGATGTTAAACTGTTAACATTCTATACTTAGGTTGTAATAAATTTGCTGCGTAGAATACTCTTCTACGCTTTTTTCGATTCCTTTTAAGTCTTCGAGAAGAATTTTTCAATGATTCCCCTGACATTCATGAATTCACACATAATAACTTGTCTTAATTGTTCATGGGTCCAATACCCCATGTGATTTTTAATTATTGAGTCCGGCGTATGATAAGAGTTTCTACCGAAATTTAAGTATTTCCACGATTATATTTATACCCCGGAATTTTAATTACCAGTTTTGATCCTTTGAAGTAATTTAGCAGCATACTTGTAGTAATCGTAGGCCTCTTGTCAGAAATCAAACTTTATCTACAAGATGTACGATGAGCCAATTTTGTTTTGTACAAGAGAGAATGCATATCCAAGTAGTTCTCTATACACTAGATACTGCTCCCCCAAAAATTCAGTTATAGTTTTCTGATTCTTTTTAAACTTTCTGGGTTTGTTAGAAATCCCTAAATTAGGCATCATACCAAATAAAAGATTTTTAACATGGACAGGGCATTAAAAGTTACCCAATTTTGAGAAAAAAAGTTACAGTTACTTGGCCAAAATGAGTAACTAGTTACTCTAAAGTTACTCAAATAAAAATGTAACTAGTTACAGTTACAAGTTACTTTTAGCGTTAGCCAAAAGGCAAAAAATGGGTGTAAAAGGCCAGTTTAGCCAAACCAACA
>LR138500.1:4706-18761 GCA_900659605.1 Tisbe holothuriae | reverse complement strand
TATAATTATTTCTATGTTAATTCAAGCATATTATCAAATTTCCCACTCTTGTCTTTAATTTGACATATAACATGGTTTATTATGACCATTTTGACCATAAATAAGGGGGTGATTACTTTTCACAACTTTCGGAATCACCCTGTATATTGTTCTTAACTTATTACCTTGGATTAAGTATAATCCTGCTATACATACAAACAACCTTAATTTTAAATTCCTTTTCAGCACAACTTTCCTAGACTCTGACCCGTACTACGAGCGTCAGACGTGCTTCAACGCGTTCGAGCAGCTTTTCGGGATGCTGCCTCTCAAGAAGTCTTCGATGCGACTCGACCCCGTCCTCTACAAGGACCCCGTCGCCAACACGAGGAAGAAGTACAGGAGGCTGGAGCTGGTGGACGTGTCATGACACAGTGGGTATTAAAGACAGAACACTGGTAAACTTGGAATCAGAAGATATCTGGTTCAGTGATCGCTTTAATTATATTATATACTAAACCAATGTGTCTCAAGAAAGGAATTTTACAAATTGACGAATAGATAGGAAACTATTGCCATAAAATGGTTGACACAAATGCAAACGATCTGTACAAGGCCATAGAAGACGCAAACAAGAGAAGAGAGAATCAAACCATGACCAGCTGAGTTGTGTTAGTCAAAAGTAACACTCATGATGCACTACATGACACTTGCAGCCTCTGCAAATTAACCACATTAAAGATCTCAGGACAAATGCTTCTCTAGCTGTGACCAAGCAGGAAATAATTTGACGATATTTTTGTTATAAACAATAATACTAATGCAAAAGCCAAATTATTACTAAACGAGGACTACGATAGAATTCTCTCGTAGTTATCGTACTAAATCAATGTTCCTAAAATGTCTGCTCGTATCGAGCAAATGTTTGTATTAACAAATACCCTCAAATTCTCGGGGATAAAACTAGTTTAGGCACTGTTGGAAAATTAACCTAGAACTAATTTACTTAAAGGGCAAAATCCATTCTTTTCCAGGCAGTCGATGCCATATACTTAAGAAATAAATATATTTGTAAACTAGAACATTAATAAACCGTGTTTCCTTTGTTCCGCAAACATTACCACGCGGTATATTTTAAAGAAATAATGTGTATATTAGCATCCTGCCGACGTTTCATCCATTTCCTTGTCATGCGCCCTATCCGCGCTCTTTTTCTCCTCTTCCGTGATGGAGTCTACGAGACACTGCTTCACCCGCGGCGCCACCTCGCCGCAAAGCCCCACCAGACGGTCGAGGTCCTCGAGAACGCTTTCGGCGTCAGCGTCGCCGCGTTGTAGCAGAGCAGCAACCTGAAAAAAGGGATAAAGATGTATAACTTTATGCACATTCAAGGGATTCTTGTTTAATCATTTAGTAGCCCAGAGTGTAATTACCTGTTCTTGTGATGGTAAGTATCCGACTGTAAGAATGGACGGGTTACTGCTGCTGTCGTCCGAAGTGTTTGCAGTGGCCGCCTGTTCATCGGAGAGAGTGGGGTCGACAATCAGACGGTCGTTGTAACGGAGCTAAAATAAGAGGCTTTTAATGTAGAAAAATTGTATTATATTAACACATCATTACTTACGCAAGAAGCTCCCACAATGAGATCAAACATTTTGATTGAAGCACTGGCGAGCGCCATCCCAGCGCAGGTGATGGCCGCGGCCTCAGCGGAACCGTCGTCCTCTAGAACGGTCACGTACACATCGATCTGGGACTTTGGGTACAAATGCTGGAAATAAACTGTGTTAATAAGAGCGTATTTTAACAGTAAATTAAACCTTATTACCAGACACACGGCCGCACTGAGCGCCTGCCTGAGGTTCTCTCCCTTCTCCTTCTCCTCGTCCGTCTCCTGCGCCGCGCCCCTGGCGCCCACCCTGGCGAACGGCGTGCGCTTGAAGCTTGCCTTGAGCACGCCCACGCCCATCTGGAAGTCGGATCGGCGCGGGATCTCCCGAGGGCCGAACACGCTCGCCATCACCTTGGTGTGGCCCTGCTCCAGGTAGGCAGAGCCCTGGGACGAGGAGTTCACAGAGCAGCGGAGGTCTAAAGGGAGGAAAGAGATCTTACAATTTATGTCGAGGTTAACTTGTTGAGTTGTTGTATAGATAAGGAGTGCCGTAGTCCAATGTGGTAGTTTTCTTACACAATTTCCTGTGCTCCTGCTCCTTTTTCTTGCCCTTGCTGTGGTCGCCATCCTTTTCCTTGTTCTGGAGCACCCTCCACGTCTGACTCCCTCCCGGTGGTCCACCGAATCGGTAGCGGGCGCTGGGCCCGGAATCGCCGCCGCCCAGGTCGGGCTGCAGCAGCGAGGACAGAGACACGGACATAATGATGGTATTCTACCGTGGCTGCGTGATCACGAAGGTTAAAAGAAATCTAAATGTCTTAGACTTAAAAATCTTGTTTTTGGAGCTCGCTTTATATTGGATTGTTTTGATCGTTTCCAGGCACATGTTGACAAAAAGAAGGGACGAAAGTGAGAAAGAAGATGACTGCAGAGCTATACCACAAAATAGAACAAAATCAACAAATACCGAAAAATCGTTCCCTAACCTTATATACAAATTTAATTCTCTAATTATGGCATACGCTTGTTGATACTTTAGGCCTGTGGGTAGTATGAAAAGGCAAGATTTATCGTTATTCCTGGAACTGCTCCATTAATCTAGATATAGGGACCCTATCCCCGGGAAATTTAATTTGATTGCCAAATCATTAAGAAATATCGGCAACTTTTAGTTATTAGAAAGTAACTATTGCATTTTCAATTTGAACATTGAAGTTTAATTGTATAATTATTGGCCTTATATCCGCATTACATCCAAATTTACATAAATAAACCAGAAACCCGACCCTTTTTTCCATACCCTCTCCCAATATAGCGCTCTGCGAATTACGTCTGAAACCAGACGGAAATAGAGATACTTTTTTGACTGAAGAAATATTGCATAACATCGCCATTTGTATTAGCTAAAGTAGTAATCTCAAGCCCATAAAATTCCGAAGCAAGGTTACTGAAGATAATCCCGCTATAAAAGGCAAAGAAATGAGCTAATGATGCACTTTGAGTCCTTTTCTCCCAGTTTATTACTTTGTCCGCTCCCGACTCGACTCGTCCCGACCCTCGTTCCCGCTTTTTTCGCGTCCCTTCTTCTTCTCCCTCAGCCGATTCAGCCACTTTCCCCCCCTCAGCCGTGTCCAGCCAGCCCAGACTCAGCCAAACCAGTCTGCTTTGCTCAGTCTCGTTGTTTGCCGGGAAATTGGCGGTGGCGTCTCATTCTCCTCCTCTGTGTTCGACTTCAACCCCTAGATCACCATGACGGACAAGGACCCCGCTTCCGTGCCCGCCGCCGGCGATGCCTCCGCCTCCCTGGACGACGCCGTCGAGGAGCGCGTCATCAACGAGGAGTACAAGATCTGGAAGAAGAACACTCCGTTCCTCTACGACCTCGTCATGACGCACGCCCTCGAGTGGCCGTCGCTCACGGCGCAGTGGCTGCCGGACGTCACAAGGCCGGAGGGCAAGGACTACAGCGTGCACAGGCTCATACTGGGTAAGAAAAGAAAGCAAGAGATTCAAGGACCTCAGTAGGGAACTCGATCTAGACTACTAGGCATTAGTAGGCCAGACAAGTACAGTACATAGGCGTATTGCAATAAATACGGGTTATGAACTGATGTAATATTGGCTCATTGATGCTAGCTGTACACTAACGTTCTACTAAAATTCCAGGCACCCACACCTCTGACGAGCAGAACCACCTCCTGATCGCCTCCGTGCAGCTGCCCAACGAGGACGCGCAATTCGACGCCTCCCACTACGACAACGAGAAGGGAGAGTTCGGAGGGTTCGGCTCCGTCTCCGGAAAGATTGAGATCGAGATCAAGATCAACCACGAGGGCGAGGTCAACAGGGCCAGGTACATGCCCCAGAACCCATGCGTCATCGCCACCAAGACCCCGTCCAGCGACGTGCTCGTCTTCGACTACACCAAGCACCCGAGCAAGCCGGACGCGGCCGGCGTGTGCCACCCGGACCTGAGGCTGCGCGGACACCAGAAGGAGGGCTACGGGCTCAGCTGGAACCCGAACCTCAATGGACATCTGCTGTCGGCTTCTGATGATCATACCATCTGTCTGTGGGATATTAACGCCAACCCCAAGGAGAACAAGGTCAGTGAATCAGAATGTAAAGCATATCATTTACGGAGTGTCAAATTGCGTTTATGTAGAGCTTTCGCGTATACAAAGGTCATTTGTAAATGCGGCTAAATGTCAACTGTCATTAAACAGCAAATAACTTCGTACATCGTATGCAAAACATTTTTGGTCAAGTCAAATTTAAAGGGCATATATAATTTAAGATTTAAACATCAATACTTAAGCCAACATGCAAGAAAGTATATTATGTTAAATTTACGTGCTAATATTATTTCAGGTGATTGACGCCAAGACCATCTTCACTGGCCACACCGCCGTGGTCGAGGACGTCGCCTGGCATCTCCTCCACGAGTCGCTCTTCGGCTCCGTGGCCGACGACCAGAAGCTCATGATCTGGGACACCCGCTCCAGCACCCACAACAAGCCCAGCCACACCGTGGACGCCCACACAGCCGAGGTCAACTGCCTCAGCTTCAACCCGTACTCAGAGTTCATCCTGGCGTCCGGGTCGGCCGACAAGACAGTGGCGCTGTGGGATCTGAGGAACCTCAAGCTGAAGCTGCACTCGTTCGAGTCGCACAAGGACGAGATCTTCCAGGTCCAGTGGTCTCCCCATAACGAGACGATCCTGGCCAGCTCCGGCACGGACCGCCGCCTCCATGTCTGGGACCTGAGCAAGATCGGCGAGGAGCAGTCCGCGGAGGACGCCGAGGACGGCCCTCCCGAGCTCCTCTTCATCCACGGCGGCCACACGGCCAAGATCTCCGACTTCTCGTGGAACCCCAACGACCCCTGGGTCATCTGCTCCGTGTCCGAGGATAACATCATGCAGGTCTGGCAGATGGCGGAGAACATCTATAATGATGAGGACCCAGAGGGGTCAGGGGATGTGGAGGGCAACTAATGAGCCCCGTGGGGCAAACATGGACCTGAAACGAATTTTCCAGACTTCTTTGAAGAATGATGCATGGTTATTATAAAGATGCCATGATGTACTGATGCATTATTTTTAAAGAATGTCTCCACTTATATCCAATGTACACTGTATTATTATCGTAGCTATTTGAGGACGAAAGAAAGAGCGACAGATTTCGAATAAGTGTGTTGTCATCTTCCATGCACCAAGTTCAAATAAATAATATGTAGAAATGAAGCATCGTGGAGTTAATTTGGAAGGCAATATATAAACGCACGGTTTTATTGTTGGTTCGTAAAAATAGGTAACCAATATTTACCTACTTCAGGTTTCCCAAACCTCCCCCGTGTGAAGCTTTAGGCGGGCTGCCTGGGCGAAATCATAAGCAAAAACTGAGGCATTCTGTGCTGCCAGCTAGCTGGAAACTCGGCACTCAGATTCATCATAAGCGAAGGCGGGGAAAACGGGAAAATATTCTTACACGGGGTAACCTTAGTATTATATAGGCCTTGAGGTTTCCAGAATTCCTTGTCTCGTATAAACGAGTTAACCCTGCTTGCCAATTTAGATCAAAATTGCATTTACATTAGGTTGATTATATATCTTAAAAATGGATACGCGTAGTCCTTTGGTCGAATTTCACGGTATACGCAACCACGAACGAGAGAATAAGACGCAGCCCTTTCGAAATTTTAAAGCAAAATCTTCAAAATTAAAAATCTTCGAAAGTTCTTTATCTGAACCAGCACATTCCCTTGTTTCATACAAAGAAAATCATCACAAACTGAACTTCTATTTCCAATACTTTTGTAACACTCCCAATACAAACTAATAATCGGCCGCGTTATTCGCGAGATAATCCTTCCTTCCGACATCCGCCGCCTTCTTGTGCTGCACCGCATCCAACTTGGGACAGTTTGTAATCCGATGACCAAGCCCACCACAATACGAGCAACCCCTCTCCTCCCCAACGGCGAGGTACTTCTCAGCCTCGCTCTCCATGGTCGCGAGGAACGGCGGCACCTTCTGCTTCGCCTCGATCAGCAGATGCTTCAGATCGAGCAGCACGGCCTCCTCCACCGAGCTGTTGATCAACGTCGTAGCGTGTCCCTTGGCGTTGCCACGGCCGGTACGACCGATCCGGTGCACGTAGTTCTCAATATCGTCCGGCATGTCGTAGTTGATCACGTGCTGGATCTGGGGGAAGTCGAGACCTTTGGAGGCCACGTCCGTCGCGACGAGCACGTCCTTCTTGTTCTGGCGGTACTCGGCCACGGCCTTGATACGCTCCTCCTGGGCTTTGCCGCCGTGGATCGCGGACGCCTGCACGCCCTTGATGAGCAGGTACTCGTGTATCGCGTCCACGTCCTGCTTCCGCTCCGCGAAGATGAGCACCGGCGGCGGCGTCTTCTGCAGGCACTCCAGGATGTAGACGACCTTCGCCTCCGTCTTGACAAACTCCACCTCTTGCACGATGTTCATGGAGGCGGCGCCGGCGCGGCCGACGTTGACCGTGACGGGCTGGACGAGGGCTGAGCGGGCAAAGTTTTGAATCTTCTTTGGCATTGTGGCTGAGAAGAGGAGCGTCTGCCGTTGGGCTTTGAAGTAGGAGAAGATTGTTCGGACGTCTTCCTCGAAGCCCATGTCGATCATGCGATCGGCCTCGTCTAACGTCAAATATCTGGAAGAGGAAACATGGTTTTAAAGATTACATTATGACCCAAAGTAGTTCTTCTTACCTGCACACGTCCAAATTCACCATCTTCTTATTCAGCATATCCATCAACCGTCCCGGCGTGGCCACCATCACATGCACCCCTGAGTGCACCACATCCATGGCCGTAGAGCTGGGCATGCCGCCGATCGCCAGCCAAGACTTGACCGACGGCATCCCGTGTCGAACCAGATACTCGCTAAAGTACTCGATATTCTCATGAATCTGCTTGGCGAGCTCTCGAGAGGGGACGACGATTAGGCCGTAGGGACCCTCGTCGCGAGCGAAGGGCAGGCGGCATTCCTGCTCCAGGGCGAACATGATGATGGGGAGGACGAAGACGAGGGTCTTGCCGCTGCCGGTGTATGCGATGCCGATCAGGTCGCGGCCGGAAAGGATGGCAGGGATGCCCTGGAAGGAGCAAAAAATCATATGAATAAAATATTGTTTCTGTGTAACAATAAGCTTCAAAAGATGTCGGATCTGTATGCGTTCGTACCTGCATTTGAATAGGCGACGGCTTTTCAATGCCCTTGTCCTTGAGCGCCATGAGGATTGGCTTGGGGAACTTCATATCGTCGAATCGCTTCAGCGGCGGCGGCGGAGAGATGCCCTCAACAAAAATGTTCTTTCGGCGACGGACACGCTCGTGCCGCTTTGAAGGCATGTTAAGAATGTACCTGAAAGTGAGAATAACATTTTATTCAAGACTTGTATATTATTGAACATGATAAATATGTCATCTTTTTTCACGTTATTTCTCTCCTTACCTCGGCGGCGTCCAGCCCGTCTTCAACGGCTCCGTGTAACTAATCCCCTTGGCCAGCTCGGACGCGCCCTTGAGCGCCGTCTGCTCCCGCACCTGCTGCAGAATCCGCTCCTCCTCCTTCAGCTGCTTCTCCATGGCCGACTCCTGCTTCGCCTCAGCCAGCTTCTTCAGCTTGGAGTGCTGCAACAGGAGGGATACGTCCTTGCTCTTGGCCAGGATCTCCTCCTCCTTCTTCATGATCTCCTCCTTGGTGTCCTCTTCGTTGGCGGAGGAGTTGCCGCTGGAGGCGAGGTCGGCCTGGAAGGACAATACAATTAGTTTAGGGTAAGAGAGGAAATGTGTACCTGACGAGTCCTGTACCATGAATTGATCATCCGCTGTCCATTCCTGAACATAAGATCAATTAAAGAAGCATGCAATGTACTATGACACATTTATTTAGGTGAAAGTTAAAGAATGAGATCAAAAGTTTAAGCTGGGGAACAAGATCAGTAGAGATGGAAGTACCCAAAGTCGTATCAAGCATAATTTTAGTCTAGAATCTCTTTCTACGATCATTTTGATACACAGTAACATCATTACATGATTAAATTCCTACCTTCGTCCTCTCTTCCTGCTTAATGACCGCCACCTGTCCCAGCTTCACGAGCTGCTGCTTCTTCCGCTCCTTGGCGGGCACGTACGGCGTGTAGTCCTCGCCCTCCTGCGCAAACTCATCGTCACTGGATGTGCGCTTCTCCTCGCGCCGATACCGCTTTATGGGCGGGGCAGAGTCCGCCATTGTCTAGGAAAATAATAATAATCCATTAGTACAAAGCACAAGGATAAAACAATAATGACATAACATTGATAACAGTATATTAATAATTTAATGGTTCAGATGACAATGCAGTGGAATATTGGAGTTGATAACCTCCAGTTCTTGTTTACACTTTCATTAAATAGATCACTTTTTTGTCCTCTTCATAACCACTCCGCCATGATATCATCAAACTGCTGATCCTTGACCAGCGGCCTGTCCACCAACTTGACAACAAGATCCCCGCACAGCACACACTCAGCCGCCACCAGGGCGTCCAGCTCCCCCTTCCACTGCTCTCGCTGGGATAACCGCGGCGCCTTGCTATCAACACTCAGCACATCATCATCGTCGTCGTTAACCCCGCTGAGCAGTGCTAGCAGCTCCTCCACCCGCCGGTGCTTGCCTGTGCTGAGCAGTGGCAGCACTTCCTGCACGAGGCAGTCTCGGTGGAATCGGTGGGTGCAGCTGAACACGTAGAAGGGCCGCGACATGAGGTATCCGCCGCAGACGGAGCACGTGTCGGTGGCGCGCACGAAGACGTAGCGGTTCTTGTAGTCGGCGATCTCGCTGCGGATGCGGTCGGCGGATTGGTTTGATTCTTCCATTTCGATGCGGAGGTCGGAGATGTGCTTGCTGTACTCCTGGAAGAAGTACAAAAGAGAATTAATTGGATATATGAAAACTGCTATAGTATAAGGTCATTTTGTAACCAATAACAGCTTCGTGTTCAAACTAAGCAGGGCTATTCCTACAAACTGGAGGGTAGAAGCATCATAAAAGTATTT
The DNA here is from genome assembly GCA_900659605.1 of Tisbe holothuriae. Lineage (NCBI taxonomy): Eukaryota > Metazoa > Arthropoda > Copepoda > Harpacticoida > Tisbidae > Tisbe > Tisbe holothuriae. The sequence continues at coordinate 9,590 of LR138500.1, read as the reverse complement.
TATCAAGCTTATTAATATGCATGCATTGTAACTAAAGCTTACCTGCAGTGAATCACAGATGGCATCCTTAAAATGATCAATGGTGACAAAATCAGGGAAGAACGGCAGAATATCCTCAATCTTGACGAGCCCGTCACACTCCCTCAGATACTCCATCGCCTGCTGGACATCATTCTTCTGCTGGACCACAAACCGCGCAATCCGCAGCCACAGCTTCCGCTTCAGCTCCTCATCGTCTCCGGAGAACTCGAGACACTTGCGGGCCTGGTCCAGGTCCACCTCCAGGGCCAGCTCCAGCGCCTCCTCCAGCTGCCCCATGACGCAGTGCAGCGTGACGCACTCGCGCGTCATGCCGCCGCGCTGACGGCAGATGACGAGGCTGTATTTGGGGTCGTACGGGACGGTGTTGGCGTCGAAGCCGTGCGAGATGAAGTACGGGTCGCACTTTTCCGGGAAGTGTTTGACGTAGAGGGAGACGAGGAAGTTGTGCACGGCCTGGTCGTTGTTGTTGCTCTTGTTGTTGGAAGTGAGTTTTTGAAGGGAGAATTCGAGGTAGCGGATCACCTAGGAGGGATATTGTATTCATGTATGATGCTAAAATGCAGTTGTAACTAAAACAATACAAAATTTATATCTGAGACTAAAAAGTGTATAAAATTCTATAGTTCTTACCTCTAGCTCCTGTTCCTTCCTTCTACACGACGCCATCGCCGGCAGCATCCTCACCGGGCTGAGTCTCCTTCCCTGGTCAATAAGCGCATCCACGAAGCGAGACGGCATCTCTTGGATGAGAACGGAACCGTGCTGGGAGAAGAGCGGCGGTTTGCGCTGAGAGCGGAGCAACTCAAGGATGGGCTCAAAACGGCCAACCTGGAAGATCGTCAGTGTTATTCAACTATTTATACATTTATTAGGATTCCCCTAAATCCCCTCACCTGAGTGTAGTACTTGATAAGCTTCTCGTGGTCGTTCATGACCTCGGCGAACTTGATCATGTTGTGCGCGTGTCCGTGCTCGGCCATGATCTCGTAGATGGAAGCCTTGTTCTGCTCGGTACACTCCTTGATTTTCGCGGTCTGGAGTAGGCGCACGAAATCGTCCTTGGAGTCCTGAAAAGGAGTTCATTTCTAAAGCTACGTCACGTTGACTTAATATGTGGTTTACAACTAATAACGACTTCATTATGAATATTTTGTTTATAACCTGGTATCTCTCCGACTCCACTCCCGCCTCCTCTTCCCGCTCAATCTCGCTCATTTCCGCCATCTGAATGTCGACGATCCAGACGACGATGAGCGCCGTCTCAACGCGGTCGCGGACAGACTCAAGTTTACGTTTGAGATAATTCAGAAGTGCGACCTTTTCTTTGACCTAAAAGGATATGAGCAATGAATTAATATTAAACGTATATTACGAGTCTCAGACTCTATAATAAAGTTAAGAACGTGTTTCGGTTCTAAACAATATTTCATAAGAATCCAATTTGCAATAAAGAAAGGCAATAACAGAGATCAATACAGGTACAGTATTGATCTCTGTGCAATAGCATAAGAAGAAATACCAAACGTAAGCATTTCAATGCTAATTTCATGTTCGCACCTGAATAAACTTAAGCACAGTGGTCTCAAACGAGCATTTGGTCTTGGCATATGTCATTGCCGCCTCTAGAAAAGCTCCCTCATTGAAGAGTTTCTCCGCCCTCCGAGTGAGAACCCGATCTATCTTGGCATCGTCTCCGGCCGCAAAATGCTCGGCGGAGTCCAAATCTCCCTTTTCCAGATAAACCTTCCAAACGTTGCGATCCTCTCGGTCAAGCTTGAATCTGAAAATTAGGTTAACTTCTTTATTGTCAATTTGCCATTTTATTTCAGCTTTGTTCGTATTATTATGTGAATGAATACTGCTTTTTCCCCAGAAAGTAGCTCTTTTGTTCTTCTTACCTGTGTACAGCATAGTCCGTATAAACAAAGAACTGCCCCGAAATTGGATCTCTGTCCATTCCTTGAACCTTTCCAGTGCTCATATCAAACTCGTGGTCAAATACGACCTGCTCATTGAGTAGGCAGACTGCTCGCACGGAGGCGTCGTAGGCGAGGAGGGCGTGGAATTCGGAGAGGAGGAGCGATTTGGGGACGTGCTCACCGCTCAGAACTTCAGGGAAATGGATGACCTGTAAAGTAGTGACACATCTACAGATAAAGAAGACTACAAAATGGTCTTTTGGTTGCTACATGGCAATGCTGTTCATGTAACGTCTTTATGCCATTGATGCCCTACCTGACAATCGACAGTAACCGTCTCAGCAGACCCAGCAGTAGTCGGATCCACCCTCCCAGCGTAGATTCCGGATTCTGTCATCCAGCCAAAGCTGCCCGGGAACAAGGGGTGCTTTGCATGCGGCCGGCCGCGCTCCCTCAGCTGGTACGCCAACGCCAACGCCGAGTACTTGAGCGTGCTGGGCAGCTCCACAAACCGATCGGGTCCCTCCGGCTGCGCACTGAACACGGACTGCAGCATTGGGCGGTCCTCGGTGGACCCCACGGAGCCCTGGAACTGGTACAGCCTCGTGGCGGTGGTGGCCAGCACGAAGAACCGCTTCGTGCCCGGGACCTGGAAGCACTCTAGTCCTGTGATGGGGAGGTGTTGACCCTTGCCCAGGTCGTGAACCTCCTTCCAGTAGGTTTCAAGGGCGTTGGAGAAAATGCGCTCCTCGCCAGAGTTGAGCTCGGTCTCGTAGATGGCGCCGCGGGCGGTGCCCATTAGAATGGGACCTGTGACCACATCTGACGTATTTGTTGCCAGCCACGCGACCGCCGTGACGAGATGACCCTTCATCCGCTGCGACGCAACCTTGGGCTTGGACAGCTTCTTATTGAGGTAGAGCATGTCGGGCGAGTCCTGCCCCGCCTGGGTCGCCCCGCTTGGCTTGAGCGCCAGCACCAGATGCGCGCCCAGCGGGTCGAGGAAGGCGTTGACCACCTTCCGGCCCACCGTCCACTTTGACAGGGCGAGGGCCGCGATGGGCGCGTCCGCGTCCCGGTTTGCCGTGTCGATGCGGGTCACGTGACTGTTCCTGAGGACGAGCACGAGCTGGAGGTTGCTTGCGCGGAGGTGGGCGAGGGGTGCCGAGGGCGTGTGCCGCACCAGGGACGATGTGAGCAGCGGGCGTCCCTCTGACGATGAGAGGTGGGCGGGGAGGAATGACGTCGTCATGCTCGACTTTCCCTTAAAACGCCCCCGAACAACGTTGGCACAAATGCACAAAGAGTGAATCCACTGTCTGTGTCCACAAGGCTTGTTCCACGGGGGCGGCTTCACTTGCCTCCAGGTGATGCTTATGTTGCCACGCCCTCAGGTCTCAAGTTCGGGTTCTGGGAGCACTTTTGACATTCACCGATTCGCATCCAAATGTTCTCCCGAAAAGTCCCCTTCTGTATTTTCTGTTATTTTCTTGTCTGTTTTGAGGTTTCGTGACTGACGTTCCACGACTGAGTTGAGAGCAATCGAAGGGATCCTCATTCCAACGAGGAGGAGGAACCAACTATCAAAGATCACAAAAGATCGGGCAAATGATCCCAACAACAGTTGAAGTATTCAAGGCAAAATACATTTACATTTTATTCACTTAATAATGTTGTTTTGAATTAAGTCCCAAAAGTGTTTTCCATGCATTTCTCTTTGGCCTCCTTCAGTCTTTCTTTCCCTCCTTCTGTCGTCCCTGTTGGTCCCGTTTTCAAACTCAGCCACTGTCGCAAGTCGCAACGGCAACAACAAAACAAAGAAGAGACAAGAGAAGAGAGAAGGAAAAGTTCCATCCTCGCAAAACGGCCTTGAGAGGAAAGGGACCTTTTCCATAGTGGAGTCCGGCCTTGTGACCAACCAGAGCAAGAGAACGGCAATCATTACTAGTATATACATGACGGCAATGATACTCTTCTGACAATTATCAAGACCAATTGCAAGAGTCCTCGGGGAGGAAAGTGTTGTTGGAATTGGATCTGGAACCAGACTTTGACAGCGACACAAGGGACAGAAACACTTTCAAGGTAACTAGCGGACAGCCTTCTGTTCCCATCAGGTTGAGGGCCTCTAATGTCAATGAGCCTTTGAATCTATTCTCTCTCTCAGGCAGTTTTCCTCTATTCCAATCATGCCCCCTTTCCATTCCTTCTTCCATGATATGTACATGTATGGCTTCTCTTATAGCTTATTTTATAAAACGTCTTCATCTCAAACCACTCCACATAACAGTAGTTTGGGACGCTGCTTTTGATTATGTCCAAAACGTCCCACCGCCCCCAAGGGTCACACAACAAATCTTCTAGTCTCACTCGACCCCTCTCTCCTCCTCCTTCTTCAGAGACCTCCATGGGCTGCTCCACCCCGCTCTTGACAATCCCGTTCCGACACTTTGCCATCGCCTCAGTCTCGCTCCCACTCGTCGCATTCATCTTCTGCCTCAGCCACGCCCACCGATTCCAGCAGCGGCGGACCACAATCACGCACTGCAATGTCGAAAACTTTGCGCCCTCCGTCAGCGCCGCACTCGCGCTCAGACCGCAGGCATACGTGTGGAACATGTGCCTGGCGCTGCACTCGGCCCCGAGGATTCTCATCGCGGCAATGTACAGGGTGTACTACACGAAGGGGGTCCGACGGCAGTTCCGGGGCTTCATAAACTTCACGTTTGCACTGAATGTCGTGGAGAACCTCTCCCTGCTCCTGCTCAGCTTCGCGCCGTCCAAAGAAGACTTCACCCTGCACAAACTGTGCTTCATTGCATTCGTTCTCAGCTCGTCGCTCTACCTCATTCTCACCTACACCGTGTCTAGCAGACTGTGGTGGGGCAAGCAGAGTGATTATGAGCAGACCGGGCTGAGCTTG
>LR138495.1:17185-28499 GCA_900659605.1 Tisbe holothuriae | reverse complement strand
CCAAGAAATCTCCGGTGAAGACGTCTTCCCCCAAGTCGCAGCTCCCGTCGCCAATCACCGTGATTGTTGCTCCAGCGCGGTGCACAGACCTCATAGTACCCAAGCCAACGACTGCTGGGAGGCTAATGTCAGACTTCACGGTGACCATCCGGGCGCACCTCGTCTCGTAGAGGATCGCCGTCGTGTTAGCCGGTTTCCTCTCCACCAGCAGCATGTAGAACAAGGGGCCACCCTCCTCAAGCTGGAATTCGTTGAAGCATCTGAAGCGCACTTCCACATGTTGATTGCCGATGATCTGCACCCTGGCGTGGCTGGTTGGCCTGGCAGTGTAGACCGAGGAAAAGTAGCCATGCCTCGTGGTGGAGGTGGAGATGTTTAGGCGCAATGGGTTGATGAGGTAGACTGGCGAAGACATGATGGTGGCGGGGAACGGGCAGCGTCCCTGTGGCTTGCTCACCGTCCTTTCCCAGGTGCCGTTGTTGACTTCGTTAAGGTTTGTGTAGAGCCGACGGCGGTTGTTGTTGGTGGAGGTGGTGCAACGGCCAGTCTGGAAAGGATAACATCGATTATTTATGAGTATACTATAAGGTACTATATGAGCGATAATGTTATTAGAATGTAAAAAGCCATAATATACTATTCTGGAATACGTACCTCTAACCCGCCCTCGTGCATCACGACCTCCATGACCACGTTTTGACGCTCTCTGGTCACACGGAACAACTCGATGACCTTCCACTGGCCTGGCCTCATTCCTCTTCCCCACATCAAAAAGATGATCCAATGATCGAAGTCCTTTCCCTGCTGAATCGAAGCAATCTCATCTCTGTTAATCTTCCCCGGCTCGATCCTCAATTCACGGAACCACGGGTCCGTCTCGTTGGTCGTTGTTGCGGACCACACGTCCATCGCCCAGAGGGGCAACGACTCGGTTGGAGTGGCTGCGGCAAGCGGCCAGACAGAGACCGTGACCAGGATGGCCACAAAGGCGGGGATGAAGAGTCCCATAGTGCGCGTGAAGAAGTTCTTCGCTCAAGGATTTACGAAGTAAAGAAGACACTTGGGAAGAAGTCTGAGAAAAGGGATATCAGGAAGAAGCAATGGCGACGGGAAAAAGGAAGAAAAGGGGGAAAAGACGAAAAACGCACAAATCTTGAGACAGGGTACGATGAGATTTGTAACTGTTTTGTCTGAAAATACGTTAATAATTGCCAAATAGTCGTCACTCGTCAGATTATGTAATACTGGATCATATACATCATGTAGATTAAGGACCCTTCCAGGCGGACATAAAAGTCGCTTATTTCAGCACCAATTTAGTATCTCAGCATGAGTCACTACCGTCTATGGCATGAGTACGACGACTAAATAAGAGAAGCTCAGCGCAGAGCAAATAAATTTATCACAATCTTAGGGGCTGACCACACCTAATAGAGGACACCGATGCGCCATCGATGGCGCATCGATTTTCAATGCTGAGTATTCACCTAAATACTGAGAACTCAGGGCTGGGAAACCGATGAGCGACCGCTGTACATCGGTCGCTCATCGATTTTTGCATGGTATATCTATGTCGTGTGGTCAGCCCCTAAGGAACAACTTTAAGTTAATGTGACCTCCTTCAAAATGAGTATTTAAAAAATGATGGGAAAATCTTAGCTAAGTTTCTCCCTTTTTGCTGCTGCTGTTTGGCCTCTGATAGCTGGCCGTAAGCTGGGTTCTTTCCTTCTGAGAGGGTTGCTATATGCTTAATTATGTATTTCTCATATTTACAGTTTCGAATTCCATTCATATAAAGTGCTCTTAATACACACATAGATTCATTTTAAATCAATAAAACGTACAAAGGCATACTTTCTCTTTTAACTAGTATTGTTTGTTCATAATAAGGTGATTAAAAATATTAATTGGCCTGCATATTCCGTTTTGGCAACCCTTGTTTCATGTTTGTTTTGGTATCCGAAATCTTAGCAGCAGCAAAAGGAGGAGAAGGAATGGTGAGTGGGTGTTGAAAACTCAGCCTGCCTGTGTAGCTTGACTAAGGCTGATGAAAGCTCCCTTTAAGTTAAGGAAGGGAAGTCACATAAAAAGCTGTTTTAAAAACTCATAGTTTCAAAGGAGATTCTTTGGCTGAAGGATCTCCTTTAGCTTTTTTATATACTCATTGTTGAGAAACCTAGTTGAGAGGAGCTCCTTTGAGCAAAGGAGCTCCTTTACATCTTTTAAAAATCGGACTCTGAGCAACTGAGGATAGGGAACAGAGGGATTGAATGCATGAGCCGAGTTCAGCAAAAGACTTCATTATTATTTCAGGCATATCGACGCTTCAAAGCCTTAGAAAGAGTGTTTCTCATATGAAAAGGAGAAAGATCGTTAAAATTGTAAAACTGATATGAAATTATTTTCCGATATAATTCTTTTTATCCCTTCTTTCTTTAGGTTTCTCTTCCATCCATCCTTCTTTCTTTCTTTTCTTCTTTCCTCCTTCCTTCGCTCATCTCACTCCTTTCTTTCTTTCTCTTCGGCCCTCTGCTGCACGCACTCACGCACTCCCTCCCTCCCCGCCTGAGCGGCTGTACTCGATGTACTCAGCCAGAGCTGAGCTGAGTGCGTGAGTGCGTGCGTGCCTCAGCAGCAGCCTCAGCTTGTCTCTTTATTATCGGGTTCGGCCGAGCTGCTACTTCAGACTTCAGGCACGCCGATCACACTCGAACTCGAGGAGTGCAGTGGTCCAGTTCAAGTGGCAGGACATCCCCGACGAGGCCACCAGACCCACACAGGCACCGTGGGCTGGTCAAACACCCCTCGGACTCCATCCGGGCAGTGCCCTTCCACAGTGCATCGACCTCAGACCCGCTCAGTGTTGCCTGCCTTTGTTTGATTGCTGTTGCCAAGGGCTCCAACATGCCGAACTGAGACGTGCCGCACGCGTGTAGGAGGTCGCACGGTGCCGCACAAGAGCCGCACGTCGCACCCGAACACGGAACAGCCTCCAGCGGCAACATGCGCACCGCATCGGTCGCAGCTGCGGTGACCGCGTGGGCGGTGATCGCGGTGGTGCACGCGGCAGTCATACCGGAACGGACAGGGGGACCCAACCCTGGCCCTGACCCAGTCCCTGCCCCGGCAGCGGAAGCCCTTCCTGAAGAACCCGTGCTCACAGAGGCCCCAGTGGAGGAACCAGTACCACCTACCACGACCCCTGCCTCTGACGCCCCTGTGGCTGAAGCTGTGACCGAGGCCGAGCCTGTGGTGGTCCAGTTTGGTCCCACCGACCTCGTGCTGGATCTGCACGTTGTTCTGGCCTCTGAGCGAAGTCTGCGGCTGGCTTGGAGCTTCAACTCGAGTGCTGTTCTCAGTCAGCCCAATGTGAATCTGGAGGGCTACCGGATCTACTACCGCCACCCGCAGAGTTACCAGGATGTCAAAACGATCAAGACGGAGCTCACCAGATTTAGATACGATCTTAAAGGACTAGGTAAGAGCAGTTTAATTTAATAACTGTAGACTAGCAAAATTAAATTAGGATTACAAAAATGAAGTTATTATACAATATATAATAGGTTCATGGTTTCTCCTCAAAAAATCAAATGAAAGCGAAAGTAAATGTTATTAAGTAAATTAGTAATCTATAGCAGTTCAATTCAAGGTAATTTAACACTACTCCAACTATGTAATATAATAAAAGCCATAAACTTATTAGCATTTCTCACTTCAATTTCCAGAGCCTTACACGAGCTACCAAGTATGGGTCCGCGCCCTCGTCAACGGCCGCGAGAGCCCCGAGTCTGCCAAAATCGTCGCCCGGACTGACGTCGAACAGCCGAGCGCCCCGACCATCACCAACCTAACCTGCTACGGCACCGGAACTGTCTTCATGGAGTGGCTCCGTCCGATTAAGTTCGACAAGAGTGTGGATTTCTACAAGATCTTTTACAAGACGAGGATGGAGAGCAAGTCCACGACGCTGCAGGTTGAGGCGGGCGAGGAGTCCAGTAAAGAGATGGTAAGTGATTAGCTAGTCATTGAAGCTTGTAGCTGAATCTTGTAAGATTGGTTAATAAAATATACAGTGCAGTAATTATACTGCATGATAGCTGACTTTTGGGTCCCTCTTTTGTCATAATAACTATGGTTTAGCTATATGTATTTGTAGGAAGAAACAATCAGGCATTACTAAATTACTTTTTGAAGCACTAAATTACAATTTACTTTTCTGAGAAATTGTAACGAATTACAAATTACTGTAATTTTTACTTAATAAAATTACTTTCAAATTTGCTTAAAATTACATTTTTGAGGGAAATCCCTTAAATTTTATATTTCAAATGTAATTTCTAGTAATCCTTGGAAACAATCCCTGTGAAAATTACACCAAATTTGTATAATCTAGCCCTATTAGTATAACCGGATTAATGACAGTGTATTCTTGTCTCCAGATATTCATCAGACAACTGGCTGGAAACATCGAATACCATCTAAAAATCTGCGCCGGCACCAAATCCGAGTCCGACAACGTGATCCGCTGGGGCGACCCCTCCCAGGAGCGGCGCGTCTACCTGCCCGCCCGGGACTGCATGCTGATCCCTGTGGGCGAGCAGCCGGAAGAGCTGACAGCGGGAATGCTGGCGGGCGCTGGCTGTGCAATCATATTTCTCATACTGGCGTGCGTTGGGTTCGTGGTCTGGAGGTAAGCAAGACAGCGAGAACAGCTTATAATGTTGTAGACAAGCATTGGGAAATTAAATTTAATTACAATTACATTTGTTTTACGTAATTCTATGAATTACAATAACAAAATTACCTCTAGAATTACATTATCCATGACATTTTTAAAAATTACTATTCAAATGCAACTCTTCCCAATGCTTGGTTGTAGATTTAAGTTGACATTAATTTCCGAGCATCACATAATCTTTTTACAATGCATTGCATATCTGAAAAAATGATTCTTTTTTATTTAATATAACTTGTAGATCATGAATATAATATTATAATTCCAGAAAATACTACATGACAACGTACTACCCAATCGTGGACCAACCCCGCGTCGTCGCCCCCGTGGGCATCCCCGACTGGGAGGACTCCCTCGGCCCCGACGGCAAGACGCCCGGCACCGTCCGCGTCGAGGACTTTGCCTCGCACGTCGCTCACCTGCACGCGGACAGCGACATCGGGTTCAGCCGGGAGTACGAGGAGATTCAGTACAGCACCAAGGACGTCGTCTTCACCAAGGAGAACTGCACGCATCCAGATAACAAGCCGAAGAACAGATATCTTAACATTGTCGCATGTAAGGGAACTTTTTTAAAACAATATTAGTGTCAATTACTGACATTTTAGCATTTTAAATAAACATTTTAAGAATGGCATCTTTGGAGTCGGATCACTTAAAATGTTTCAGTTTAATGAAAGGCAAGCAAGCCACTCTTTTAGTTGTTCCAAGTGGTGTGTTTTGTCGAGTTTGTCTCAAGTCAAGACTCGAGCAATTACCAAACACTTCAAACATCATAAGTTTAGTGATATTTTCACCATACCGCATTTAACATTCATACCTATTTGCTCTTTCCAGATGACCACAGCCGTGTCAGCCTGACGCCCCTCGCCGGCCAGAAGAAGACCTCCGACTACATCAACGCCAACTACATTGACGGCTTCGAAAAGTACCACGCGTACATCGGCACCCAGGGGCCGCTCGAGGACACGTGTGAGGCGTTCTGGAGAATGATCTGGGAGCAGAACGTTTATGTCGTTGTCATGATTACGAATCTTATGGAACGTGGAAGAGTAAGCGCGCACTTTCTAAATCTGTTTAGTTTAAAGAAAATATATTACGCTGTAGTATAAGTTTACTATTAAATGTTCATTTTTTAGCGGAAATGTGACCAATATTGGCCCAAGGAGGACCAGAGCTCCTGCGTGTATGGTTTCTTCGAGGTCACCCTGGAGAAGGAGGAGACGATGGCAAACTATACTGTCAGAACGTTGAAGTTGAAGCATCAAAAGGTAGGAATAGCGCTAAACAAAAACTAAAGTAATGCTTTGATGGCCTAACCAGAGTTACCAGACGACATAGATTGGACCGCTGTACATTGGCAATCTATTGGTTCCTCAGCTCTGAGTTCCCACCATTTACATGAAGCTCAGTGCTGAGAAATCAATAGATTGCCAATAGATTGCCAATGTAAAGCGGTTCAATCTATGTCGTCTGGTTGGGCCATGAAACCGTTGTTTGAAGCGAAATATTGATATTTGACTCTCCTTTTCTCTCTCCTCTCTCTCTTCTGTTAATGCATCTCAGGAATGTCTTGAACGAGCCGGAACCGTAAGTGAAATGGTTTTGTGTTTCTGTGTAGAGTTGCTGCCTTAGTTTTTTGATGTAGTTTTAGCCTCTGTTAACGTGTGAGGAAACCTCTACTTACTTATTTTCTCTCGTGTGAGCGCTGGTACATGGTTATTGAGTCCCCCATGGTACTATCAAGTGGTACTTCTATGAGTGACTATCTGCTTTGAAAAGTATTATCGAGTTATCATCTCTATCCTCGTTGTTGGTTTGCTTTCCGAATCCGAATCCTACTCTTGCAAGATCTTGGCTGTCTTGCTCCTATCTATGAATGAAATTATGAACTAAAGACTAAATTTAGTTAACGTTTAACCCCTGTATATACCCAGTAACAGGGGTCAATGTTAAATAAGTGCCTTAATGAAAAAAACGACATATTCCTAATTAAGGCAACTTAGGCAAGCAATCCAAAAGTATCCCATTCCCAGCCCATTCTCTACAACTCGAAACTTGCGCGCACGGATTTCTAAATTTTTCGCGATCCGATCAGAGCAACTCAGTTTTACTGATTCTGTGAGCTGAGTCTACTGAGAGCAAAGTTGAGTTTGCCTTTTGGCTGAGTTCTGAGTACTCAAAAGGAAAGAAAGTGAACAACAGTGACTCAATGAATTTACTCAGTGAAGTAGTGAAACGAAAGAAGACAAAAAGTTGTTTTACGGCACGTGGTCCCCGTTTCGCGCCCTTCCTTCATCATGCCGCGGTCCAAGAAGAACCGCGACGGCGGCCCTGAAATCCCCACCGTCACCATGATCCCCGCCGAGGAGCTGGCCGAGCTCAAGAAGCTCATCGCGGCCGCCGAGGCCACGCCTCCATTCGACGCCCACATTGAGAAGCCGCTGCGGGACAAACTCAACGAAAACCACCAGCGGAACAAGGACCGGGAGCGTGATGCGCTGGCACTGGCAGAGCTCGAAGCTGGATGCGATGACATGGACCAGTTTGCCCAGCAGGCAAGGCGCGCGCTCTTGAACCGGCCCGAGGTCAACGCCCGGCTCCAGAAGGAGTGGGAGACACGGAAGCGCGATCCAACCGTCATGCGGTCCATGGCTCAGCGGCAGCAGCTGCCTGCGTTCAATTCCAGGGCTGCCATTCTGGAGGAGATCGCCTACAGCCAGGTGGTGGTCATCTCCGGTGAGACCGGTTGCGGCAAGACGACCCAGGTGCCCCAGTTCATCCTGGAAGAAATGCTGGAGGAGGGCAGGGCGTCGCAGTGTCGCATGGTCTGCACGCAGCCGAGGCGCATCAGCGCCATCTCCGTGGCTGAGCGTGTGGCGGAGGAGCGCGGTGAGATCTGCGGGGCGTCCTACTCGTCAGTGGGGTACCAGATTCAGATGGAGAATATGAAGCCGCGGGAGCACGGATCACTGCTGTACTGCACGACTGGCATTGTTCTGCAGTGGCTGCGGTCCAACCCCCTTCTCCTGGGATACTCTCACATTATCCTGGATGAAGTCCACGAGCGTGACACGCTGACCGATTTCCTGCTCACTGCGCTGAGGGACATTCTGCCAAAGCGTCGGGACCTCACCGTGATTCTCATGTCTGCAACCCTCAATTGCAAGGTCTTCTCCGAGTACTTTGACAAATGCCCCGTTCTCGATATCCCCGGATTTACGTTCCCTGTCAGGGAATACTATCTGGAAGACGTCGTGGAGAAGACGGGCTTCTACGCATACGTCGATCGGCGTGACTTCAGAGGCGTCCAGGACAGGACCACGTACGACTCCATGATTAGGCAGTACAAGGCCGAGATGAGGAAGGAGAAGAAGTACAAGGAGAGGACGATCCAGTACCTGGACGACCCCCAGTGCGAGGAGCTCAACCCAGACCTCATTGTGGAGCTCATCTGCCACATTGACAAGAGCATGCCGCCGGGAGCCATCCTGGTCTTCCTCCCCGGCTGGGAGGACATCTCCAAGCTCGTCAAGCTCATTGACAGGACGAGAACGCTCACTGACGTCATCGTCTTCCCGCTGCACTCCCAGCTTCCGACCTCGAACCAGCGGGAGGTGTTCAAGAAGCCCTCGGACGGCACCCGCAAGATCATTGTCTCGACCAACATTGCAGAGACGTCCATCACGATCAACGACGTCGTCTACGTCATTGACTGCGGCAAGATCAAGATGCACAACTTTGACCCGGATGCCAACATCACGACGCTGAAGGCGGAGTGGGAGGCACGGGCGAATGTGAAGCAGAGGCGTGGAAGGGCGGGCAGGGTGCAGGAGGGCGTCTGCTTCAAGCTCTTCACGCGGGCGAGGGAGAAGCGCATGAACGACTTCATGCTGCCGGAGATTCAGCGCACCCGTCTCGAGGAGATTGTGCTGCACATCAAGAGTCTGGAGCTGGGCAAGGTTGGCCCGTTCCTGCAGCGCGTCATGGACCCGCCCCACCCGATGGCCGTGTTCAGAGCCTTCAAGACGCTCAACGAGATCCACGCCTTGAATTTGGCGGAGGAGCTGACGCCGCTGGGATACCACTTGGCCAAGCTGCCCGTGGACCCGCAGCTGGGTCGCATGCTTCTGTACGGACTGTTCTTCCGGTGCCTCGACCCCATCGTGACCCTCGTGGCGACGCTGAGCCACAAAGACCCCTTCTACATGCCGTTGACGAAGGAGCGGGAGGTGCACGAGGTCCGCAAGTCCCTGTCCAACGAAACGTCCTCCGATCACTTCCTCTACATCAACGCGGTGACAAAGTGGCAGCAGGCCAAGCGCGCTGGGGACGACTACCGATTCTGCGACGACAACTTCCTCAACGATAGCTCTCTGGAGACGATCCGCAAGCTCAAGTACCGCTACTGCACCTCGCTCAAGGACCTCGGATTCGTGCAGTCAACGGCTTCTGAGGTCCCATCCCTGAACACAAACAGCCACGTCATGGGCGTCGTGCGCGCCGTCATCTGCGCCGGCTTGTACCCCAACGTGCTGCACGTCAAGAGCACGCTCAAGCTGGGCATTACCAGCCTGCGCACCGCCAACGAGGTCGTGCACATCCACTCCAAGTCTGTCAACAGCCACGAACGCACCGCGTTCATGTACGAGTGGCTGGTGTACCACCTGAAGATGCGCAGCTCACGCACGCTCGTCCACGACACGACTGAGGTCAGCCCCATCGCGCTGGCCATGTTCGGGTACAAGTTCGACGTCGGGGCGTTGGAGCGCCTGTACGGCATCCCGTTCCAGCCGGTGTCTGTGGACAGCTTTGTGCGGGTGGACATGAACCCGGAGGCCGTCCGCGTGATCAAGAGGCTGCGCGCGCTGGTGGATGGCATGCTGCAGCACATGGCGGCCGCGCCGGGAGGGGCCGAGAGTGAGCGGGAGGAGGTGATCGTGGAGGCGACCAAATTGGCATTTTCCTTCGACCCGTTGCCGGCGGGGGAGACGGAGGATTAACAGTGTTATTATTATGTGTCTATCATGATGTGATTTAAGCATTATCAAGTGGTGCGGATAAAAATGGAGGATCTAAATGTTGATAATTTACCTGATGATGCTTTGTGAATATTGCTCAATATATACAATATTGAGAATTTTCCTGACTAAATCTCATTGCTCCCACGCCTATGTGGCTTTTTGACAATAGTCTCAAAAGCTTTAGGATACCCAGAGAGTCCTTTAAAAACCTAATATTAAATGATTTTGGTCTCTCTCGTAGATTACAACCAAATACGTCGTCGGGTCTGTAACCAAGGCTGTAAGTTGCTCTGTTAATTATTTAAACATTAGAAACCAGGATATTTTAGTCGGGTCGAATCCGGGTCGGGTTTGGCTTACTACTTCTTAAGTACATATAGCCGAAGACATCTTAGACAAACCACCAGGACAGTGAAAAGTGTCAAGCCAATTTTTTTTCTAGTTACGTTTTTAGCTTAACAGCCTCAACTCAAGCTACAGTAGCCAGAATTGATCTATCTTGCTTCTTCAGAAAAGGAAGCTGGACCCGACCGGCCCTGGGCTTTTAAAATATGTCGGGTTCGGGTCCAAGTCGGACCCGGAATTCGGGTCCGGGTACCCGCACGTCTCTATTTATACATACTCTTGCATTAGCAAGTATAAAAATATGTGTTACCTAGGAATTCTAGCATAGGATTTCTTGTTTTTACTAATCCCATGCAATTTTTATTGTCCGAACGTTTTATGATTCATTCTGTCTGGAAAAAATATGATTTTATGTGATCTAAAAAAGTCATAAATCTAAACTGAGCCCATCTATAAGGGAAAGGCTTTCGGAAATAATGTTTAAAATAATGCTTATATGTGATGATACATGCTACATTTGACTGCAAATGCTGCTATTTATTTTCCTGAGATATCTACTTATAAATGCAAATCTATCGTAAGAGATAAACCATGAATATCATATGCAAAGTTTCAATGAACGCTTATACGTGATTTTATCTTTCTGAGAAACTTTTTTTAATCCACGAATCAGCTTTCTTGCGGAGAAAATACCTTTATTAAAACCTAATGGAACATTTTAACTTTGCGCCATGTTACATGATGTAACTTGATCCAAAGTGCTTAAAGTTAAAGTTCTTTAGTTTGTCCGTCATTCCGCCAAAAAAAATGTGTATTTCACATTTCAATGATTTGCAAATGGCAACTTTTTTGCCCTGTGACTTGTTTCCGAGTATTTTAAAGTCCATAAATTGCAATCCATATTCCATATATTTTTCAAAAGAATTTGACTTACTTTAGATAATTTCTATTAAAATCGTAATTATCTTGTTGCGGAACATTTTGATCCAAAGTCAATTATAATATTAATATATGATTTTCCTTGATGGCAAAAATGTCCTATTGAGTTAACTGGCAACCCTGGTGCGGCCTACTTCGGCCCATATTGCTCAGCCGAGGAGTTGCCATGCATGGTTTGCACTGCCTTGGCTCAGTTTCAGGGTTGCCAGTTTGGGTCCAAATGGTCCCAGATAAGCCAAATCTGGGACCATTTTGACCCTCTGGGACCAAA
>LR138495.1:0-17085 GCA_900659605.1 Tisbe holothuriae | reverse complement strand
GTCCGGATCCAGCTGGATCCGCGGATCCGGGTTCGGGTCCGGGTCGGGTCCAGCAGTAGGGACTTACTACATACTAGGCCTATATACAGGCCAAGAGTACATTAGTATCATGTTTAAGCCAATCATGTACATGATTAACATGAACAGCTTCTTGTGACCTGTGATGGAAACTCACAGCTTTTCTGCTATTTTTCAAAATACAACTATTTGGACCCGACCCGGATCCGTGGGGAATCCAAAATTTGACGGATCCGGGTCCGGATCCAGTTGGATCCGCGGATCCGGGTCCGGATCCGGGTACCCGCACGTCCCTACAATTTAATGCAGTTGCAAGAGCTCATTAAGCTATAAATATTACCTGGTAGTAGCTCCAATAATGAAGACGTTCGTCTTTGGTCCCATGGCGTCAATCTCGGCCAGCATCTGGCTGGTGACCCTGTTGGCAGCGGTGCCAGAGCTTCCATTCGGGACGAGCTCCTCGATGAAGAGCACACAGGGCACAGCAGAGCAAGCCTTGTCAAAGATTTCACTGAATGAGCTGTTGAGCAGCTCACGGCTCCTGATGCTAATGAAGTTAGCCTGGCATTTGTTGGCAATAGCCTTGGCCAGGAGGGTCTTGCCACATCCAGGCGGTCCGTACAAGATAACTCCCTTGCTCGGCTGCATGCCAAAGTTGAGGAACTTCTCCGGGTGCTCAACCGAGTGCACAAGCTCTTGAAGCTCCTGCTTAACGTTCTCCAGTCCTCCAATGTCACTCCAGGTGATGTTGGGCACATGCACCCCAGTGTCACGGAGGGCGGAGGGTCTGGACTTGCCCATGGCATAGCGGAAGTTGTCCATGGTGACTGCGAGCGAGTTGAGCACATCGGCGTCAATGTCCTCGTCCTCCAGATTGATCTTCTCATGGATCTGCTGCAGTGCCGCCTTCGAGCAGAGCCCAGCAAGGTCAGCGCCGACGTGTCCGTGCGTCTCTGCAGCAACCTTCTCCAGGTCAACATCCTGAGCCAGCTTCATGTTCTTGGTATGGATCCTGAGGATCTCCAGGCGTCCGCCAGCGTCTGGGATGCCAATCTCAATCTCATGATCAAAGCGGCCGAAGCGGCGCAGGGCGGGGTCGATGCTGTTGAGTCGGCTCGTGGCGGCCATCATGATCACGTGACCCCGAGGCTCAACCCCATCCATGAGGGTCATCAGCTGGGAGACGATCCTTCGCTGAACCTATGAATGAAAACAGCATGTTAATTAGGCCTTATTAAGTCATTATGGATAACAATTACGTCGCTGTGAGTCTTCTCCCTCTTGGGCGCAATGGCATCCAGCTCGTCAATGAAGATAATCGCCGGAGAGTTCTTCTGGGTCAGCTTGAACACCTCCCTCAGCTTTGACTCCGACTCTCCCTCCACATGTGACATGATCACAGGGCCATTGATGAGGAAGAAGAAGGCTCCGGTCTCCTCGGCGACAGCGCGCGCCAGGAGCGTCTTGCCGCTACCGGGCGGTCCGTGCATGAGGATGCCGCTGGTGGGCTTCAGACCCATGGCCGTGAATGCCGACGGGTGGCGCAGAGGGAGGTGGACCAACTTCTTGAGCTGGTCAATCACCGAGCTGCAGCCGCCGACATCGGCGTAGCTAAAAAGACGGATTTTGTTGCAACATTTGGAAAATCCATCAAGTCATGATGCCAAATGAGCACTTAATGATGGTGGTCCTCACCTGATGGGCATGATGTGGCTTGATTACGGGTCGGTCAGATGGTAATTAGCAGTGCAATGGAGACACTTTAGTTCCTCTTCGTCTTTGAATCCTCTTTCGTTTAAAAAAAACTTGTTTTCCAATTTCAAAGAAAAGATTAAAAGAAAGAGAAGAACGTGAGGCTGAGCCCGCTGAGGCACATACAATAACACTGTTTGATATTTTTGGTTAATATTCTATTAGTTATCACTTATCAGTTTTTACATATTTGTTTCATTTTGCTCATGTCCCGAAAACTTTTTCTTCTTCCAGCTGAAGCGCAAGAAGGGCAGCCCCGGCGAGCGAGAGATCCGCCAGTTCCACTACACGTCCTGGCCGGACCACGGCGTGCCCGCGCACCCGCTCCCCGTGCTCTCATTCATCAAGAAGAGCGCAGAGTCGAACCCGCCGGAGCCCGTGGGTGGGCCCATTGTGGTGCACTGTAGTGCGGGCGTGGGCAGGACCGGGACGTACATTGCCATCGACACCATGCTAAGGCAGATGAGGGCTAAAGGTAAAATAAACACTTTCTCCAGTTACCTTAAACATGAAGAATGTTAAAAAAAAATTAAAAAATTCTAGTGATCCCTTAATTGTATATTTTTGGGCACTACCTTTCGGTTCATTCACTACAACGCCGTGATTGCAATTTTTCATCATCATGCCACTTGGGGGATTCGAACCTGCGCCCTTCTGGGCCACAGGGTCCGAGCAACTTGTGACCACGGCTACATTGTCGCCCCAAATGTTCAATTTATGTGTCTCTGATATTACTAAACTAATATTTATTGCAATCCTTTTCCAGGCGTGTTCAACGTCTTCGGCTTCCTGAAGCACATCCGCCGCCAGCGCAACTACCTCGTCCAGACTGAGGAGCAGTACGCGTTCATCCACGACGCGCTGCTCGAGGCCATGAAGACGGGCGGCGTCACCGAGGTGGAGGCCGCCGTGCTCGCAGACCACCTCGAGAAGCTAGACTGCCCGGTGAGTCTCAGTCTGGGGTGCAAGGAGGAGGAACAGGCCAAGGAGAAGGAGGAAGAAGAATCGCTCTTGGAAAGGCAGTTCAAGGTAATATTATTACTAATATACTAATATAGGATTTACTAAGAGAAAGAGTACCTCGTTCATAATCTTATTTCTTAGCAAGAAATTATATACTAGAGTTCCTTGCTCTTAGTGATATTGCCATATTCAAGGAACTCTGAACTAGTATAGAATCTCTTGCCATATTGTAATGTAACCATGCCATGCACTTTTTATGGATGAAAATTGTCTCGTACTCGTCTTTTTTGTAATGTAATTTAATTTTGTTTCAGCTCATCACCGCTTTCCAACCATCCTCCGACTTCCACTACCTCTCCGCCAAGAAGACGTTCAACGCATCCAAGAACTCTGACCCCACCCTGCTGCCAATCGAGACGTCCCGCGTCGCCCTCGCGCCCAAACCCGCCCTCGAGGGCTCCGATTACATCAACGCCACGTGGCTGCACGGCCACCACGAGCTGCGGGAGTTTGTCATCACCCAGCACCCGGACGAGGAGACGCGCGGCGCGTTCTGGCGCATGCTCTGGGACCACAACTGCCAGACAATCGTGCTGCTCACCCCGCTGGGCACCCCAGACGGCGGCCCGCTGTTCTGGCCGCAGTTGGAAGACGAGTTTGACTACGAGACGTTCCGCGTGCGCTACATCGAACAAGCGACGCACGAGGGCCACTCCACACTCGACTTTGTCCTGTCCTCGTGTCAGGATGACTACGAGCTGACCGTGCGCATCATCCACTGCGCAGAGTGGCCGCATAACGTGCGCCACGCGCGCGTCTTTGACGTGCTCACGCTCGTGCAGGACTGGCACCTCGAGTACCAGAAGGGCGCGCTCGTGGTGGTCGACCGGCACGGCGGCACGGAAGCGGCCACGTTCTGCGCTCTCACCACGCTCTGCAACCAGCTGGAGACGGACCGCGCCGTCGACGTGTACCAGGTGGCAAAGCTGTACCACGACAAGCGCCCCGGCATCTGGAAGGACAAGGAGGATATCCGGTTCCTGTACCAGGCCATGCAGGCGCTCGTGGCGTCGAATCATACCATCAACCCGGTGACTGTCAGCGTTGAGTCGGAGACGGGCACAGCCAACGCGTCCCCGCACAAGAAGCAGGAACAGCAGCAGCAGCAGCACTCCCCTGGTCATGTCCTAGTCAATGGCACGGCGGGAGGAGTTGGGCCTACTGGGCAGCAGCAGCCAAGCGCGACCTCGTCTCAGCGCCGGCACTCTGCATCATCGCTCTGCGGCGCCCAGACCATCCTAACCTCAGCCGGCGGCAGCAGGCGACACTCGCTTCCCCCGTCGACCGGCTCAGCCGGCGGTGACAGCAGCAGCTCCCCCAGTGCGAGCAGCGTCGCCGGAGACGATATTGAAGATGATGAAGACAACGATGACGATGCCCGGAACCAGCTGACGGACGGCGAGGCTGAGAAGGAGCAGCTGATAAAGAGCCAGAACGGGTGCGCTGTGAAGCTGTCGAATGGGTTGAATAACGGCGGCGGCCCTCCGAGTGTTGCTGTCGCCTCCTCCGACAACAACGGTCACGCCTCCGAGGAGGAGGAGACCGAGATGATGGAGCGCAGCTCGGAGACTGCCGCGCTCACCGTCTAAGGAAACCATGCCCAGTTATCTGTTAATAATAATCTTATCCACGTGTCTAGTGTGTGTGTTCAACCAGTGAGGGAAACAACGGGGAAAAATAAGCAGTCGGAAATCCATACATTATATACATCGCAAAACTGTTTTACCTCGGCCTTTTTTTATTTATAAGCACTGCTATGTAAAGAAAAAAAATAGATTAAGACATTAAAGCCCCTCTGTATGCAGAAAAGAGGCTTTTTATAGTACTGGGAATCTCATCCAGAAAATGTGTCAAGTGAGGCAAACAAAATAATCGCAAACGATGAAGAATATGTTTTTGTTATCTGACAAGCGCATGGTCACCCAATATGTAGTAAACTATTACATGCTATAGTAATAATATATTATTAAAAGTGCTGTCGATCCCCCGATTTAACGGAGCTCCATAACCCCCCTATTTATAGATTTCTGTGAGTCGTCACCCCCGCAAAACGAAGTACAACATGCTATATTGCGTTTTATTATTCGAAGAATATTTTCCTGTGTAGAGTTCTGTCTTGTCACACACGTTGTTGTAAAAAGTAACGATTAATTAAATCATCAAAAACACTGAAGAAGAAGAAGCCAATTCATTGTAAACCCAAAAGAAGTTAAAATACAACTCTTCTGTTGATACCCTATTATTGCACATTTTACCTCGTGCATTTGTGTTCCGCATTTACTGCAAAGATGTCGTTTTCTGACCATAAAGCCACCCCGGAACCGACATAAACGTATGCATTGCACCGAGTCAAGTTTGCAATCTTTTTTTCGCGGCGCCGTTCTCGGAAGTTGAAAAATGGTCGAGTTGGCAGCGGCGCATTTCAAAACCAAGTGCATCATCGTTGAGCCGCCTCCGAAGCGGAAGGAGACTCCTCCGAACTCGGAGGAGACTCCAGATTGCAATTTGCGATAGGCCGACGACGACATCGGTGTAGGCCTCGTTCAGGTTGCACCATCATTCGGAGGAGAATGACCTTGAATTCGGAAGAAGAAGAAGAAATGCAATGAGACGCCATCGAGTCTCCTTGGGCACAGTGGGTTCATTATCATCAGGAATTTAACACTACTTTTTAAAAACTTGCAAATAGTTTATATTGTTGTTACTATTACTCATAATAGAAACCTTAGTGTTTCTATTTATTGCTAATTAATCCTACCAACCCACTGTCAAAACATCAGTGTTGCTTCTGCGCATAAAAAACGTTTTCTAGAATGTACCGGTTATCGGGGTTTTTCAAGGTTTGCTCAGTATATCTTATGAAAGTCTGTCGGAAGATTTCCTTCTGGGCGATTCTAAGAAAGAACAACCTGTTGCAGCAAGCTGGGCCCGAAAACGTACTCTGTAACACTGGAAGCGCGGCAACAGTAGAGTTGTTGCTAAATTCCGGGGAAATTCTGCGCAATACTGAATTGGCATCTGATAAGTCTGACGTACGCGCATTTAAAGGAATAATCAACTCTTAAATGTATGTATTCAATACGTAATGCTGTTTTATTAATGTTATTTTCGCCTGAGAATGTTTTCATGACATCAACTTTTTTGCCTGCATTACTTCCTTCCAAGGGGAAAACCATAATTTTCGCTTGGAATGTATCACATTGCAGTTTCGTATACAAATGATTGAGCATTAATTTCGTCTTTTTAAGGAGAGGATACGTCGGGTTAGTTAGGTACGGGGGTAGATCTGATTTAGAGTAAATTTGGATTCTATAATGAAGGAATAGGAAATGTAAGCTTTAGGTACAAGGGTATTTTATGGATTAAATAGGGAGGCTAATAATATGTCTTAAATTACATTAAGGGACTTATACAGGCACTCAAATGGCTTTAACTTTTATACAGAATGGGGGACTAGACGGCAAAAAATCGTACATGACTTCTGCATAGAGCAGATGCATTATTTGCTCATTTGCCTCTTTGTTTGTACTTGGCAAAAACATAATTCTTCTTGCATTAGCTGCTTTTTTGTGCTTCAGAGAGATTATTTAGGAATAGTAATTTGTATAATATTAGATATAGTGACATCAATTGAGATCCAGGTACTGTTTTTCTTCCTCAGAAGTGGGATTTTAGCCATGAATGAAATAAATTAACTGCTTATGTACATGTGTGACTTGCAACGCATACTATCTCAACCGTACGTCCTGCACGGGATGGCACCGGACTCGTCGTCCTCCCGCAGCAGCGCCTCCTTGATCGTGGCGAGCATCTGCGGCCGCGGCTGGCACACCACCTCGTACTGGTTCGGCGACACCGTGACCCCCGCCACGCCGCTGCTGCACGACACCAGCTTGTCCGTGGTCACGTCCAGCGAGTGGAAGAACGTGGTGAAGAAGAGGAAGAACTCCTTCTCGGCCAGCTGGTCGCCGAGGCACATCCGCCGGCCGGCGCAGAACGGCATGAAGTGCTTCGGCTTGATGACGGTCTTGCCGTCGTCGGACAGGAACCGCTCAGGGCGGAACTGCTCAGGCTGCTCCCAGGTGGTGTCGTCGTTGTGCACGGCGTGCAGGAGGGGGATGACGTGCGTGTTCTTGGGCAGGGTGTAGCCCTCAAATTGAACCTCTCTGGAAAAGGAATCAAAATTGATCATCCAATCCAAGTAACAAATGTCTAGCGTCAACCTTACCTCTCTGTTGCATGCGTCGTTCCCATCGGCACCACGGACGCCTTCCTCATGGACTCGTACAGGACAGCCCTCGTGTAAGGCATCTCAGCAAAGTCCTTGATCATGGGCAGACGCTCATGACCGATGACGCGGTCCATCTCCTCCTGCACCTTTGCCAGCTCCTCCTTGTTGTGCATCATGTAGAGGATGGCCCAGAGCAGGGACGTCTTGAGCGTCTCCACGCCGGCGGAGAAGAGGTCGAGCACGATCTGCTGCAGCTGCTCCTCAGCCTCAAAGCCGTGGAAGAGCTCGCCCTCCCCGCCCTCCGTCTCCCTCAGCTCGGCGATGCGTAGCAGATACTGGTCGACCAGATCGCGAGGCGCATTTGCATCCAGCGTGCTCTTGTGGTCGTCAATGATCTCCTTGGCAAAGTTGAGCATCACCTTGTGGTTCTCCTTGATCTGCTTGACGGCTGAGCGCACGCCCGGCAGGTGGCGCAGCTGCGGGATGAAGGTGACGGCGCCAGTGTCCGCAAACAGCCGGAACCCCTCGTCAAAGAGGTTCATAAAGTGCTGGAACTTGGGGTCGTCCTTGCTGAACCGCGTGGACATGATCATGCTGCAGATGACGTTGGCCACGGAGACGTTGATGAGCGGGGCGGGGTTGAAGGCGCTGCCGTCGATGTGGTCTTCGAGCACGGTGCGGAGCAGGCCGAGGGACTCGCGCTGGACGCTGCCTTCAATGGTCTCCATGCACGCGCCCCAGTGCCGCATGCCAAGCTTCTGGTTGATGAGGAAACGCCGCTGGCTCTGCCACAGTGGGCCCTCAGAGTTGATAATGCCTGAGGATATTTCACCGTAAGAACCACGTCCGTAATTTTATAGTTTTAAATGACCTACCGTAACCGTTGAGAATGCCGCTAAGTTCTGACTTTGGCCTCGCCACAAAGTCCCTTGAGCTGAATGCCTGCCTGATGATGTCGGGGTCGCTGAGCACGACCATCGTCTCGCCGCCCATCTTGAAGCTGTAAATGTTGCCAAACTTCTTCCGCTGATCGTCGAGGAAAAGGTGGAACTCCTTCTTGATGAACGGGATCATGCCGACAATGGGCACGCCGCGGGGCCCGGGCGGCAGCCGGGTGTAGGACCGGTACCAGTTGGCGAGGTGTGAGCTGATGTGATAGACGAGGACGAGGACGAGCAGCGTCTGCAGGTTGACCAGGTTCAGGAGGTCGTCAAAGGCCAAAGCCCATGTTGACGATGCCATGTTTAAAGTGTATTTTCTCTGTGTTTTACGTGCGAAGCCTTTCGTGGCTCTCGGTAGAATGAAACTTGTGTGAACTGTTCGCGATGATGTGATCTAATGATTCATTTAACTTGGTCTCGTGTTCGTCGCGGCTCTTAGTAGGGCTGGCTTCGTGCACGCGCTGCAGCACGTCCGCACGGGGGGACGGCTGGAGAGCGACGGACGAGCAATCGCACGGACGGACGTAAAACGAATCAAGCGGGGAATGACCGCGCGAAACGCCGCTCGGTCCATCGGACTAAAATCGCAAACGGGAGGAAAAACTTTTTCCTTTCTCCATTTTTTATCCTCCCTCTTTTTTACCACCTCTAATCCCATGCGCAGTTTCGGCAACTCCAAGGCAGCCGCAGAATGAGTCATTTGAATACGAAGGACATCCCAAGACTCCATATCTCAAGGTACATCTCTTTTGCAGATGATGATGCCCTTGGGACGCCCGTCCACTTTTTGCCACTCCAATAACAACAACAACCCTTTTTTGCCCCTTTCTTTGCAAAAGCGGCGTCGGCGTTGTTGTTGTAGTCGGCGGTTCAAGGTCGTGTTCAATGGGGACCTCGGTTCAACGACCTCTCCGCGAGCATCAAGGCGAGATAGAAGGATAAATGCAAGGATTGGCTTTGCAAAGGCGAGGAGGAGGTTCAAGGAAGCGATAATCTCAAAGGAAGGTGTTGTAGCAAAAAGTTGTCGGCTTGGCGGTGTTAAATGCATTCAAGAAAAATAGCCACATACGCAATATTATAAGTTTGTGTCAAGTGCTCTAAAGTACACATATTTCGCGTGTTTGCCACGAAAACCCGTTTTAATAAGTACTTTAAAAAGTGTATTTTTGGCTGTTTTGTTGAATCTTTGTCTGGCGCCGGTTTCTCATGTGTTGTCTGCAAAACGTTGCAAAAAAGCAACACCATTAAGAAACATGTGATACACACACGTGTCCCAAGTGGTTAAAAAGCTTTTTAACATCTATACTTCTTGCCATTGTTGATTTTTCTAAAGCCTTGATTGTAATGTAATTTAGTTTGGTATAACTTTTAAAAATTGACTTCTTTAGATGAGTAGTAGAAATAATGCATGAAATGGACTATTTTCACTATACATTATCGCACTATTAATATATTTCAGTTAACAATAATGTGCTTCCCCACAACATACTTCAAGGGAAAATTTCTCTGTTAAAGTACATTCAAGGAAATGAATAAAAGGGTCATGTCCTCGTCTAGTTATGCTTCCTTTAAGCAGGCCAATATGAATACAATTTCGGTTAACTTTTACAACATAATTTTAACTACAATGTTTCAAATTGCCTTACTGCTTATAAGTGAGACAAAAGGACGTTTTAAAAGTGAAACGTCCATGATGGGTGTTCGCCAAAGCGTTTTTTTACCTTGGCTCAGTGAGAGTGAATATCCTTCTTTCTTTGTACGACCATTCATTCATGGAGAAGTCCGAATAGGGAGCCCTAAAGCATCTCTCAGACTTGTAGTAAAATCAGTTGTAAGGGGAAGAAGAAGGAGAAGGAGAATGTTTCAGTCACTGAGCCAAGAGGTGAACGAACTCCGCGGAAGGAGCTCCTCACTCACTGCTACACTAGTCCATGGGCCTCATATAGGAAGATTATTGAATAGACTGCTGGGACGAAGAAGATAAAAGGGTCCCAATATTGCAAAGTATTATACCAAGAGACATGGAGGCCGGTCCTGTACTCAGCATTTATACTGGATGTTGTATTAAGCTGGCGTTCATATCTCCAAATATAATGAACTATTAACGTTAACCAAGCAAGCAATCCTTAATAAGATATTTGAGGATTCCTTGTACCAAGCCACTCTCCTTGCTTCTGACTAAAGAAGTCAGAGAATCTTCCAAGCCAGAGTTCATTGAACTTTCCAGGCCATGACTGGAAAGAAGAAGAAGAAGAAGAAAAGAAGAAGTTGCCTCAGAAGTCAACGAAGCTGCCCCAAACAGCTAGACCAGCATGTTGATAATAGCACAGAGGGAACGGTGGTGGCCAACTACTACTACTACTACGGTATGGACACAGTTCTTGATGCTGCTTGCAAAATGCCGTTTTATGCAACAAAAAGTATCTTAATGACGCCTCCAGCCTATAAAAAGCAAGCAGAGGACGCCCAGGAGGCAAATGCACTTTTGCTGCTGTGCCACAGTGGGTTTGTTGTTTGGATGATGGGAAACGAATATATTGACCTGTCTTCAAGTATAACCGAATTATACACAGTATTATTAATTCTAATACCACTCCAGTGTGCATGCTGCCGATTCTTATTTTACAATCCCCTTCTCCTTTTTTGCATTTTTCATTCAAGGCCAGTTTGGTCATTGACCTGAAATGATAAAAAGGGTTGTAAGAGCTTGGGTTATTTTTATGTCTACATTATGCTGCATTTATTAATACTCGAGAGTAGTCTGGTATAAAATTATGCATGCAAATGTATTAATTGTGAACCTTTCATACAAACTTTACACCTTAAACACGCCATTCCCCGTTTTTAAAATACCTTGAACCCTTTTATGCCATTAGCATATTTATTCCGTTATTGTCGCGCGCCAAAACGAACCAAAAGCACGAATAATATGTAGAGTAAAAGCGTGCGCATTAGTCCGTGAAATGAATGAGGACATCAGAAATCATAGAGCACAGTGGGCTCTGATGGGAAATCATAGCACAGTGGAATATGTTGGGAATAAATGCTTTTCTCTAGCATAATTGGCAATTATGCTAGAGGAAAGCATTATTATTAACTGCGCTTTCCGAATTCAAATTTAGGCAGTATCCCCATCAATATAATAACCAATCCCACTGTGCCGAGGTCGTTGCACTTAAACCCTTTTTACGTTGGCAGATGTAACTATGTGTATGTCTGGGTTATTCACCTCTTGGTATATGATGCATATTATTATTATAATTAGAATCCAGCTTCCAATTCGGGGAAAGAAGAAGAAGAAGAACCCATATTTCATTTGCTGCAGTTTGGCGCCGATTTTTTGCTGACTTGTTGCGTGTCGTTTTTCATTTGTACTGCTATTCAGGGTTGCCATTTCTTCCGAAATATGTATCAAATTTGTCTTATATAAAGATGTATAGTGAACAAATTTAGCTCCAACTGGCAACCCTGGCTATGATGGTGAGGTTACGTGTTGACCTGCTATTCAGGGTTGCCATTTCTTCCGAAATATGTATCAAAGTTCTCCCATATAAAGAGGTAAAGTGAACAAATTCAGCACCAATTGGCAATCCTGATGGGAGGTTACGTGTTGACCGCCCTTGGCCCTTTTTAAGTGTTGTTGCGTTGCAAAAATCAAGTTTTTTTGCTTTCTTCATACAAGGAAAATGAGGGTTTAAACTCTGGCAAAACTATTTTTGTAGCTTGAGATATTAATGCATTTGTTGACTGCTTAAAAATATGTTTGCAAAAACGGTTCTTTTTCTACCGAGTCTATTAAAAGCTAGCGTGATTATTTCAATTATAAGAGTAGATCATACGCCTCTGGTCTGGCCTCAACATTTAAAGTTTCCTTTCCAATTTGACCCTCCTCCTTTTTATAAATTGACATGAGATACTATTGTGTAATACTTGGCTTGAGACCTTTAAAAACTTTAAAAGCTTATCTCGCTCTTACACACACACTTCCACGACTCTACTACGGACCATGATGTGTTAAGAAAGAAACTTTCTATTCTCTGGTTCAGCTTCTATGAGCTCAGCTAGTTGGGTGATCAGCTGATCATCCTCTGACGCAATTATACGTTTGTACACTTGGCTCAAAAACATGAAGACAAACCCACAGAACACAGTGGGTTGTTTATGGTGGCTATAACACATTTTAGAGTCAATATCTCCTCATCAAATGATGGACACACTGAGCATTTAAAAGATATAACATATCTTGGACCACTGTGTACACAACCCTTTAGAGATAGCTGGAGGCTCGTCCTAGCACAAAACAAGGGAGAACCACCCTCCTATCACAGTACATGTTGTTTACCTTTGTTTATGAGTTCTCTGTCCATGTATGGCATCTTACAAAACACACCCCTTAAAAGAAAAAGAAATCTTTAACATCCTGGATGCCTTGCATCATCATGAAAGTTCATTATTGATGCGACCTAAAAAGATTCATTATTGGCATAGAGGGTTGGTGGCTGCATGATCCATGAAACTTGAACGTTTGGGGCACATTGTGAGGAAAACGTACGGCAATCAAAGCGAAGAAAATGAGGAAACTGCGCAGTAAATGCTTAAATAAATCTCAAAAGAAAGTGGACTGGTTTTTGCTTGCCATTTTTCTCTTTTGCTTTCACCCTCCCTTGCCGAGGGCATTGGATGTACTTCGAAACCGTATGATGACTAGCATTCACTTAGAAATGTGAGCTATTGGACAAAGAATGAGCTATAAATACATGTTCTCCAATTTCAGTTTTAAGATCAACATATATTCTCACTGATACTCTTCCGGTAAACAAATAATACACTAATGTATTTTTATATAGTACTCACTTGTTGCTAAGGAAGACCAGAATTCCATCAATGAGAATTACCGTTGATTTTTAAATTGAAACTGGAGAAAGTGTATTTATAGGTCATACTGGGTTCAATGGCTTTTCCTTTCCCTTAAAGTTATTTTGCCCACCCACCCCTTTGCATAATGGAACTCAGCTGCAAAGCAGGAAGAGCAATAACCCCCCAACTGAGCAGAGGTCCACTTGACCCAGCTCAAAGTAACCTACATTGACCAAATGGAGCCAAGTGCACTAAAACTGCAACAACTAAAACCTACCCTCGGTATTAAAAAACGAGGAAATTTCTCTTTAAAAAAGGTGAAAACTCGAACAGAGGGTCATAAATTTTCTCGTTCGCTTGGACATTCTTTGTCTATTAATTTCCAATGCACAGTGGTCTTTGTAAGGAGAAAAGTTGACAGATCATCTTCTTACTGTTTATTATTTAAAAAAAATTGCACATGAAGACCCAAACTGCAATAAACAGTCTTATATTTTACACTTGAATAGTGTCTAGTGCCAAAATAAATTTCTCTTAAAACAGTCATGGAAAATTTACTTCTTTTACACTTCAATATTAATGAAAGTAGATAAAAGTATGGCTCTACTCATGAACCTATTATACAAGAGTTTATATAATAGCTCCATGGCCCTGCTCTATATATAATATGGATATGGATAATTGATTAATGTTTTGCATTCAAGCTCAGTTGGCAATATATTGAGTGAGGCCAAATCCAAATACAAACAGTTTTACTTCCTATACTTTATGATGATCAAATTTGCATATATCATATTTATTAATGTTATCATCCCTGCTTAAATAACAAGTTATATACACTTAGTAAGTGACAGTTGTTTCATCATGAACTAAACCCCACTCAAAGCCATAGTGCAGACTTTTGTCTCATGCGCGCTTCCATTGCTCGTCTGCCTGACCACTCACTCCACTGCATGACCACTTGAGCAGGCTTTTAAAAATAGAAATTTCCTGACCTGCTGCTGCTGCTGCAGCTTTCTTCTCTGCTTGGAAACAAGAACTCAGTTTCATCATCAGACGGAATCAGCATGACGGCGGGACATTTGGGGCATTAGCTGAGATTACATTTGATAAAAGTAATTTAAGAAAAATAGTAATTTTATGAGTTAAAAACAGTATTTTGTCATTTGGCAAACAAGTAAGTAAGTTAAGTGTAATGTGCTGCTAATGCAATTAACTAAGATTACATTTGAAAAAAGTAATTTAAGAAAAATAGTAATTTTATGGAGTTAAAAACAGTATTTTGTCATTTGGAAAACAAGTAAGTAAGTTAAGTGTAATGTGCTGCTAATGCAATGCTTGTCTGGTTGAAAGTAATTAAGGATATTTTTTAAAGAAACGCAAAGGAATTTTAATTACTTAAAGTTGGAAATAATGTGCTCTTTGTTACATTTTGGCAAGTAACTAGTAATTTACCCATTTCAAATGTAATATCTTGTTGCCTATCTGATCGTAGTAGTCTTCGTAGTAAGCAAGGAATTTTAAGGACGGACGAAAAGGAGAGTATGAGCAAGTGTAGACATACGTTTTTGGCTCGGTCACAGGTCGCGGATCCAATTCAGTCTACCTCAAGGGTTTAAGTCGTGATTTTTCTGCCCCCGAGCTTAATGTTTAGAAGAAAGAAAATACACTTGCCGTGTATCCAACCCGCTCTTGCGAAAATCGAGTGCAGTCGTGCTCTAAATCTGCACATAAAGGGTACAATGATGCCATTTAAGGTACAGCATGTACTCCACATCGTGCTTGCTGATTCAAACGTACTAGAAACACATTTCTCAGGATAACGGGAAGAAGGGGGTTACTCACGTTGCAACGTCAGTATTGACGGATTAGATTCGATCAAGGGTGAAGTAAAGAAGAAAATAAAGCCGGAAGTAGTAGTGGCAAAAATAGGGGAAATTCTTGACCCAGCTGACCTCGCAACGTACATCAACGTACGTTTCAAAAGATGACCCGCCGAGGTTCGTTCAAAAGAGACGCTGACGTCAGCGCCGCATACCAGACGCATACCATTCGTCGAGGTATGCAATTGCATTTCTCGAATTAAACAAAGTGCGGAGTTAAGAATTTGCGCAAATAAGGAAAAAGACGGAAACGAATAAGAACTGCACTTTCATTAATACAAGAAATGCATGCATACCAAAACGACTGGTATGCGGCGCATCCCGTTAGAGAAACGAATCTCGGAGGGAAGGTGATTATACCAAGTTATGATGACTTCATACGTTGGTAAAGTACATGCAACTTAGGTCTATCTTCATCATTATGTTTTACTTCTTCCACTACTTTTCCTTCTTCTTCCCCATTGTATACCTGTATACGAGAGCCAAAAAGTAGTGAGTATCAAAGTAGGTCGGACTTTGGGGTTCCTCAGCGTTAGGATATATTCTTCGCCACTCAGCGTGAGGAGAAAGAGAGAGAGAGAGACAAAGGAATGGGAGAAAAAGTATATTTAAAATACATTGGAAATTTAAGGGAATATTAGCGGGGCAGGGGGTGGGTATAAATTTACAGGGGATTTAATGTTATAAACGTCACAAAATGGTCAAATACAATATATGAGAGTTTTCATGATACTTGAAATTGGGGAAAAGTATGATTAAATATTTAAGTTAATTTGAGATTTGTTAGATTAAATATTCCATATTAACATTTGTAACGGTCATCGCCTATTGCTAAGCAAACTCAGCTCTAAATGTCCTTTTTCCGCCACTTGAACTTCCTTGAACTTTGAACACAAAACAATCAAAAAAGATGCAAGATTATTCCGATTGAGGGTCACTTTTTAGCTCAGGCCAAAAATAGAACAAACAAACAAGTTCTTATCTGTTGAGTATCGAGAGCTAAAAAATGATGCAGCAAGCGATGCAGGGTAATAATTAGAATCGGTCATTTGCACACGGGGACACCCGCCGAGATTCGTTTCTGTTACGGGATGCCACATACCAGTCGCAGATGTGTGCATGCATTTCTTGTATTAATGAAAGTGCAGATGTACGAGTAATTAAAAGAAATATCTTAAATCCGTGCTGTTTTCCTTAAATCTGTGCCATACGTAATGTGAGAAATGCAACTGGTATGCAACTGGTATGCGACTATCTGAAACAAATCTCGGCGGGCATTTGAGTTGTTTATTTGCGGCTCTTGACCGACCGTGAATCTAAAAATAAACGTATAAGCTGCCTTAAAAAGCATGTGTATTTCTGGAGAAAAACAACGAGTCCGTTAATGTCACAAAAATCCAGTTTGACGCGAAATAACACAAAAACAAGAGCCTAAAAAAGAGCGGCAGGTTTTAAGATCAGAAATTTCACGGGAATAACAAGAGGCCGGTTATTTGTCGCCAAGTGCTTTACTTACTTCCAAACGAATGGTTTAGCTTTGCAATATATACATCTTTGATGCTAAGACTCAAGTGAAGAAACTCAACTAATATTAGATATGTACTATTATCTGGGAGAGATTGAATTATTAAATTTAATAATCGAGAAATTCAATCAAACATATTTCGGAAGATAAAGATCCTAATAATATATGTAGGGAAGTATATGAGAAAAGATTGCCATCTAGCGGAGCTAACTCAAAGTAAACTTTCCTGAAGGTAGGTTTCTTTCTTTCAATGTGGCAGATTGTTTCCCAATGCAATATACACCACAACCATTGGCTGACTATAAAGCTATTTTATCTTCTTGGTGTGCTATACAATAGATTCAAAATAATAGTCCTACAAGAGCATATTCCCAAAAAAAATCATTTTCAACTGTGAAACATTAAGCCATCCATTTATTACGAGTATTTAAGCAACATCCCACGGAATTTAGCTCGGACCAATGATATTTACAAATACTTTCTATAAAGTAAGTATTAGTGAATCTTATTGGCTCTGACCAAGGATGTAACTATAGAACATCCTTGGCTCTGACCTAACTTAACTGGTTTATGAATGATATAAAACTATCTAATAGTTATGTTTACATCATTTGGCATTCATATATATTGTAATCAACATAAAAGATTAAGCTTAAATTTGAGCTATAGAATCTTGTACAACAACCTCAACCCATAAGGAACAAGCAACTCGACTTCCGGTCACGCAACCTCAAGGTAAACACGTACCAAGATTTCCGGTCGTGTTTTCTTGAACTGAAAAAAAGGAAAAGAGTGAAACTTAAACCAACAATACTGGCCCTCTCGGATGGGTCCAGCCCCCTCCATGGTGACCAA
>LR138493.1:20556-42365 GCA_900659605.1 Tisbe holothuriae | reverse complement strand
GGAGCCAACAAAGACTTTTAAAGTATGTTTTACTGTCTGTACTGATACTATACAAGGTCCGTAAGAGGTTAAAACTCTTTTGAATGCTTATTTCAAGCTGTTTATAGCATTAGAACAATCTAATTTGGCACCATTTGACTCTTATCCTTTGGACAGCCGACGGGAAAATACTTTATTCAATCAACAGACACTTTGTTCACCCTCGACACCCTCCTGCCCACCATCTCCTCCTCCCCCATGACCATCGACCTGACCGCCCTCATCAGCGCCCCCGAGAACGCCGTCATCAACGACTGATGCCCAATCCCAATCAACCTGTACCACACGGGGTCAAACGGGTCCGTCTTGGCAGCGCACAGCATGGGCCCAATGTTCACACTCGTCATGACGGACACACCCTGCATGACAGCCCAGTGCCATGCGGACCACAGCCCAAATGACATCATAACCCAGGCAGAGTAGCTGCCGTCATCCTCACATGGAGGGTCCGCGGCGCGCTCCTTGGCAACCATGTAGAAGGGGACGAAGAGCAGGAGCCCGTGCTGGAGCCAGTATGTCTCACGCTCAAACGGCAGTGTTAGCATGAAATCGACTGGGAATGCCACTCCGCACAGTGGTCCGTGGAGGAAGTGCAAGACGAATCTGTAGAGGTATCTGTTGTTGTCAGTGGCTGGCGTGGCCAGGAGGTAGATCCAGATGGATGTGATGGTATGGCACGGGAACAGCAGGAAGATGGCGCTGCCGGAGAGGATCTTGAACGCAATCTGCAGGCCGAAGACAACGCTAAGGGTTGTTAACAGCATCACCCGGCCAGGGGTGTACACGTACCGCGCAGGCTCGAGCACCTTGACGTTGTTGTTGTTCGATGCAGCGGCGGCGGACGCCCTGTAGCCGAATGTGTAGCAGAGGTAGCCGATGCTCAGGCCGAAGATGGTCTCCATGACGCGGCGTTGGGCGGACACGGTGTACAGGCACTGCGGTCCGCCATTCTCCATATCAGTGAGGTCTATGCTGCCCCAGAGGTACTGCTGAGTCTTGTTGAGTAGGGGATACATCGCTGACGGCTTGTTAGTCTTCACTGATCTTGTGTTATCGCGAAATTTGAGCTTTGAAGGCGCGGCTTTTTCTTCCTCTTTGCGATGACAGCCTTCACTGTCGAGGTGGGTTCGGGTTGAGAAATCGTCTTTCTCTTGATTATGTTTTTCGCATTATTTGCGGGCCCATCCCAGGCAATATTCGACTCTCTCTCTCACTCTCGCTGCTGCACATGCATTGATTTGTGGTGCGAGCGTGTGCCTACTATATTACCGACTCAGCCATTTCTGTTTTCTCTTAACGTTCAACAGGCAGCGCGGCGACGACTACATGTGCTCTATGGCTGCAGTGGCGCACATGTGCGGCTGCTACAGCTCAGCCAGCGCATTTTTTCCCCTGGCTTCGCTTGCCCATACCGGGCGTAGTCCACCGTCGCTGTAGTAGTGGCGATAGAGGAGAAACAGAGAGCGTTCTGATCTAGTGCGTGGGACAACAGAGTACAATCATCTCTTGTTGCTGAGCTAAGGAAAAATGCTTTTGGATCCCGGCAGCGGCTATTTTTCCTTCATCAAGTCGTTGTAATTCCTCCTTCTTACTCTCGTGTTAAGTAGTATATTTTCTGCTTTCCCTTGAGCGTCAGCGTAAGAGGAAAAATAGCAGAAATGACCGGCACTAAAGGAAGCGTTTTATCTCGTTCATGCTTGTAATTTCTGTCTGTCTCAAAAGACATTACCCCGAGAATAAAATGTCATGTGTGTGCACTATAGC
Organism: Tisbe holothuriae; assembly: GCA_900659605.1. NCBI lineage: Eukaryota > Metazoa > Arthropoda > Copepoda > Harpacticoida > Tisbidae > Tisbe > Tisbe holothuriae. Next base: position 40,562 of record LR138493.1, on the reverse strand, counting down.
CGCGCTGTTTTCACTGCACGCTTCTTGTTTCACTAGACTGGAGAATTGAAAGCAAGAAGCTATAAAAAAGAGATGCAATGGGAGCTTTTCTTTTTCATGGCTTGTTTTCCTAGCAGTCTCAATGGGATCTTAAGGAGGACGCGACACATATTGGAGGCCCTCCCGGGCCAGTCGCTGTTATTGGCCTTTTATCTTCGTGTACTTTCAGCTCCTCTAAGAGGGGGAGAAAATAAAGAAACTCATTAGTCATTCGACCAAAAATACGAACAGAGAGCTTCATTATACTATGTACTTTCAGGGCTTTCTTGCTTACATGTATTACGTGTGACACCAGCTGCCCCGATCTCTTAATTTCCCACCAAAGTTTTTTTTTGCATTTCCAAAGAAGCTCCAACTATAACGTCATTGGCGCATAGACGTGGGGGAAATTAAAAGAAATCCTCCATGTATGTCCTTTTTGGCGCCCTTGAAAGGGTGGCTCGTCTCTGCCCTGTCTGTGTGAGAACGACCGTTTTGTCGCCATACTTGCACTTGAAAAAGATTTCTTTCCCAAGCCATATTTCCTCCTTTTGTCCGCTTCCCTCTGAAATAGAGAAGAAAGAAGAAGAAGAAAGAAGACCATCGTTGTTCCAAATTGGGCTCTATTGAGCGTGATGAATAAGACCATGCAGTAGCTACAAAAGGGAAGACCACGTCAGCTGTCCAAATGATAAAGAAGCAAATGGTGCCAATCTGTTTGTTCTAATTCTACAAAGAGATTGAAATAAACATTAGTACTTAACCTCTTATGTACGTGCGTTTATAGTATCATTACAAAGCATAAAACATGTGTTAAAAGTCTTCGTTGTCTCTTATAAAGAGTTACAACTTTGGCTAGATAACTCTTATCGTTTGGACAGCCGACGTTGCTGCCCACCAGCTTCGTTCTGGGGATTGAGGAAGTCAGAAAAAGGGGCCTTCAGTGCAGGCTGGCAAGGTATAATATGGGCAAGAGGCTGAAATTGAGACATCTCTTTCTTATAGTTTTGGAGATCGGTGACCAGAAAGAGAAAGATCTCCTTTGGAGGAAGAAGGAAAATGGCTTCGTAAAATTTTCACGAGATTAGGATGGATCCCGTCCTCCCCTCCTTCCTACTGTTCTAGATAGGCAAGAGAATAGAAGAAGAAGAAAAGGTCTTTCTTTCAAGATAGTTTTTGGTGCAGCTTTTGCCCGGTGGGAAAAGAAGAAGTGAATGGATAGATGAATGAGAGGGAAAATGAAAGAAGAAGATGATGAAATAGCGGTTTTAGGTCCTTAAATAATAATAGGACCGTTTACCTCTCCTACATGTTGTCTGCCCACTTTTGATCCATTTGGCAATAATATGCATTTCCCACATTCTGAATTTAGGTCACTATTGGATATGGGCACACACACAACACTCTTTTCAATGCCTCCAAGAAAATATGATGGCATTCTAAAAAAACCTTTGAAAAGAAGCACCTTTTTCCCTATCTTCTCTTTTTTAAAAGGGAAGGTTGATGCAAGCAGGTTTTTCCCTCTTGGCCTTTCCGAAAAGTTTCCCTCTTCTGATGCTTGAAGGTAAAGGATGACGAACGAGAAGGAGGAGGGAAAAGAACCAACGTTACATTAAAAGTGGTGGCGGAGAAAGAGAGAGAGAGAGAGAGAGAGAAGCTCTTCAAAAGCAGCCTCGTTTCCGCCTACTGTCGAAAACTTGACTGCGGTCATAATCATCATCATCCACTTTTGTCTCCCAGTCATAATTAGAGGTTTCACAACCTTGCTACTTCATCATCTAGAGAACCCACTGTTACCAGGAGCTATTTCCATCTTCAAAGAGAGGTCCGTTTCACGTAGTATTTCACCCACATAGTCTTTTACTTTACTGGTCAACGCATGTAATTCCCTCTTTCCAGCACTTTCTAAGCCACTTTTATACCCTTTTTCGACATGACAATGGCAACAGTCTTTGATGTGTTGGTGATTACTAAAGATAGCAGAGGAGGAGGTGTCAGTTGCAAGGAATGAGTCTCATTTGGGGCCACGGTGGCAATTAGACATGATGAGGCCCATTAGCAAGGAGTGTTCTGGAACAACAACAGGAGGAGTCTTGACCGCAGACTGTGTGCAACATGGTTACATATGTTATCCATCATAAATGTACTATAAATGGAATAGAAGAGTATCAATATGTCAGAGAAACCTCTAGGGTGAAAGTAAAAATGCAAGGAGATCTATATTCATATAACAATGAGAAATATAAAGATCTTCTCTGGGCTCTATATAGAACGACTTTTTGGCCACTTGATCTTCAGCAGAGAGAAAAACTTATACCTATTTTGGCAGTTGCCAAGAGAAGAAAGGAGAAGAAGGGGGATATATTTCTTAATAGAGAATAACAGCCCGAGGGGTATCTTGGCTAGACGTGTTGTATGTGGTATATAGTCTTAGCTGACTGGACTCGGCTATAAGGGGGATAGAGGTCCAAGAAATTATATATAAGGATGTTACAAGGCACTTTCGACAATTACAGTGGAAAAGTAACTAGAATCGTGCCAGTAATATTCTATTTGCCACTAACTGTTAGTGACAAATAGAATATCTCAACTGTCCAAATGATAAGAGTTCTCTAGTCAAAATTGTTTCTCTTTGGAAGAGCCAACAAAGACTTTGAAAATATGTTTTATTGTCTGTACTGAGGCTAGACATGGTATACAAAAGAGAGTAAAACTCTTTCGAATGCTTATTTCAATCGCTTTATAGCATTATAGCAGCAGATTTAGCACCTATTGCTCCTTATTATTTGGACAGCCGATCTGAAACTTTGGAATTGTAATTCTTTACTAACAATGTAATATGTCAAGACCTGACTGTAACATTGCATTGGACTTGCAATGAGCCAAATAAACGCGAAAAGAGAAAGAACCGTTTTGGCAACAGTGATAAAATATGTTTAGTATGATGTATATATTTTCATCTCTGTGAGTTTTTGTTGTTATGAAATATCTTCTCTGGATAGAATCCTGCTCCTTGGTATATTATGTTGATTCTTTAGTTGAAATAGGACAGAGATTCATTTGATTATGACTACTAATGTATTGTTTTATGGGACAATAGTTACATAATGATTTTTATTTAGATAGAATTGTTTTATATATAATGTGTATATATATCTCTGGCATTTCGTTTTGTATAGTATTTAATATCTTTTTGCATATAATAGTAATTTTAGTATATATTTGGCTGAGTATTATACTTCATTTACAGTTTTATATATATCAGGGGGGAAAGTTTGTCAACCTACGCGATAGGTTTTTATACATAAGCTCTCTAAAGTTATGAACTTTTTTGTTATTTTGGAACAAAACTTAATGCTCTTTTCTCCCAGTGCAGCAAAACTCAATCAAAAGACTTTAGCATGCATCTTGTTAGAATATTCACCAATAAGATTAAATTTAATCCCCAAAAGGAAAGTTTTTGACGGCAGAAAAATCTTGACTTTCTTCTTCTCTGTGGTGTGCAAAAATAAAAGAATAGTTGAAAACTTTCACAAAATTTGAAGAGACCTGAAACGGTCTTTTGAATGGGAAAGAATAGGGTTAAGAAAATTAGGAGCTCCTTTTTCCATGCCTCAAAGCCAATTAGGTGTGAGAAAATAGCATAAAATATGCTCTTAAATGCTATCACAGAAAGCGGTATAAAAACTAAAACATCAGCAAAAAATGAATGAAAAAAGACTGTACAAATTAATCCAAACCACATTTTAAAAAGAGAGAGGAAAAGAGTCAAACCAAAGCATTGGTCTTATTCTCAAGCTCTCAGTTACTGATATGTAAAACAAGCCATTAAGCACGAAGGGTGATTATATACTCCATAGGCACCATGTTCTTCGTTTCTTTTTCATCTTTACTTCTTGGGGTGACTAAGTATGGAAGTTATATATATAACTCTCCATCCCTTCTCTACATTGTAGGAATACTAGCAGCCGAAGAAATATATCAAGGAAAAAAGTTCCTCTTCTCCTTTTTGGCGGTGAAACACTTTCTTCTTCCCATTTCACGCCCTCTTTCTTTTCTCTTTTTCAAGTTTTTAACGCTGCCTTTGGAGAGCGCGGCGTAGTAGCACCGACAAGTTGAACGAGCCATGTGTGGTCTCGAGACCATTCGCAGCACCGCAGTTTTCAAAGTCTCTTTTCTGTCTTCATTTCTTCTTGGCATCATGCTGGTCCGCTGAGGCCGCCCTCCGACCCCTCTCAGCCAGCATGGAGCTCCCTCCCCCTGACCCGTTGTAGCTCCCCTGGTGGGCGTGGCCATCATCATCACGCCCTGTAATCAACCCCAGCAGCAGCTTCTTGAGATGATTCGTCGTCCCGCCGCTCGAACAATCAAACGTCTTGAGCCCGGGCTTGTCCTGCTCCCGCGCAATGCCGTGCAAATCCTCCAGCGAAGCCGCGGCTAGCTCCGTGATCGTGAGCTCGCGGGAGCCGCCGATGGAGCAGGGGCACGGGCACGCCTTGGCCAGTGTTGAGAGGTAGGAGTGCAGGCGGAGGTCGACGGGGCCGAGGTCGCGGTTGATCCGGAGCCGGTCCACGGGGACGGTTGGTGGGAACACGTGCAAGGGGTCGAGGAACTCGTCCTCGTCGGAGGCGGCGGCCTTGTTGTCCTCGTCCTCCTTCTCGCTCCCGTTCCCGGTCCGCAAGACCTCGTCCAGTTCGGGGTTGTGGCCGTTGTTATCATCGTCCTCATCGTCCCCATCACCATTTGTTGAATACTTTTGCCGCCGTTTCTTTACCTTTTTCTTTGGCTTCTTTGGATTCTTCCCTGGTTTGTCCTTTTTGCTATCACCGTTGACTTTGTTCTCTGTCTCCTCCTCCTTTTTACTCCCATTACTCCCACTGTCCTCACTCTTATCATTAATACACTGCAACACATAGATGGCTGGTCTGAGCAAGCACCCCCTCATAGCACCGTAATCCTGTTTACTCTGATACTCGTTCAGCAACGTTTCCAACTCCATCTCAAACCCGTGCATGCCAAACGACTCGATGGCCTCGGTATGCGCCCGGTGGTAGATCTGGAGGAAGGCCGCGTGGTGGGACGTGGCCAGGTCGGGGTGCACGGACCGGTGCAGGAAGTACGTGATGTCGATCACAGGGGAGGACACGGACAACGCGGAGAAGTCGAGGAACTTTGCGCAGATTGGCCGACCAGACACTTCATCGTATTGGAATACAATGTTGCACGGGTCGAGCGCGCCGTGGGTGAGCACGCTCAGCCGTCGGTCACATGGGTGCGTCCGGAGCTCAACCAGTTTCCAGAACAGGTCATTTAGATGCTTTTCAATGAGGCTCTCCCCGGACAAAGACGTCGTGGACGAGGACCCGTTTTGCTGCCTTTGTCGGTAGTGTGGATGCGCTGAGCATTGCGCCAGGGACTTGGCCAACTCCTCCTTGACCTTGGCCACGCGGCGGTTGTACCGCTGTTGGAAGCTCACCGCGTCCACGGCGAAGGGGAACAGGGCAACGAGGTACATCTCAGAGTCACGCTGTATCAGCGTGGATATCGCGTGGAAATGCGCGAGCCGTCGGAGCACCACGCGACAGTGGTCCACGTCTGCGAGGTGTGATCCACGCTCATACTTCCGATACCCCGAGAACTCCAGATTCTCCAGCACCAGCACGTCATTCTGCGCATCCAGCTGGCTGAGGTAGCACTTTGGCACAGGCGGCTCCACGCAGGCGCTCGGGTACCGCTTCTCGTCATAGATCATCATACTGTGGATCACGTTTGCGTAGACTTGCGCCTCCTTGCTGAACTTAAGCAGCGCGCGGAACTTACGCCGGTCCGTGTGCCGCTCGGGATCGTCCGTGGGCAGCACCTTGATCACGACTGAATACTTTTTCGGCTTACCACCGACGCTTAGCTCGACGTCGGCGCGCTTTAGGACTCGGAACGGTGGGAATTGGTCGTCCTTACATCCGTCCAAATCCTCCTCATCCTCGGTCCCCGCGTTGCCGCCGCACGCGCTCTGATCCTCCTCACTCGTCGTCGGCAGGCTGCTCATATGCTTGCCGGGTCTGTACACGCCAGGGTTGCCATTCCCGTTCCCATTGGAGCGGCCGTTCCTCCCATTCTTCCGCTGCTGGCCGTTGTTCTGATGCAGCAGATGTTCGTCGCTGTGGATGTTTTCGAATTTGAAGTCTGTTACGACGAGGTCTGCGGTCTTCTCCAGCGGCTGGAAGATGTTGACGCACCACTCACGGATGACGTCGATCTCGGGCTTGCCGGGGCGGAGGTCGCCGAGGACGCTGCCGTACCAGGAGCTGGCGTCGTCGTCGCACTGAAAGTAAACGGTAAATTTATCTAAGATATACTCTTTAAACATAAAATTAAAGGGGACGTGGTAGCCGTGATCGCAAGTTGCTTGTCCCTGTGGCCCAAGAGGTTGCAGGTTTGATTCCCCCCAGTGGCATGATGATGCAAAAATTGCGATTATGGTGTGCTTTTGCAATGGACCTGTAAAGAAAGTATCCTAAGATAATAAAGAGGGATGCATAGCAAAAATATATTTAAACATAAATTTTAGTATAAATCAGATTCCACTTCCATACGCTATTTACTTTATCCATTATTAAGTTACAACCCTGATGACAAGATATTATAACCCATCCTTTTATTGCCCTTCTTCTGGCCATAAAGAGGACTCTTGTCATGCGTCCCTCAAAACTCTTAAGAAGCCTCGTTCTCTTTTACGACTTCCGTCGCCAAAAAATAAAGATGGAAGACCGTTTTATTGCCAATCTCCATAAATAATGAAGAAGTCTCAAAACAGTTTTAAGTTGTTGGATGCGGAACAAACGCGCGGGATTAAAGTTAAAAATCTGTTTTATGGCCATGTTGTTGTATCTATAATTTAGAGGGAGCGGCAAAGCGGTTAACTTTTTTCGTGTGTTGAAGTCGGGTGCTTCTTTGACGAGGGTTATCGTGTTTTTGTCGAATGATTCTTGCCGAATAATGTCGAATGTTGAAGTAAATTATTTGCATTGATTTATCAGCCATCAGTTATCAGATTAATATTGACAAAATAATTTTTAAATCGAATTTTACTGGAAAAGTCTAATAACTTCAGGTTCTCGAATCATGACATTATTTAATGGTTCTATGTTTCACTCTTCGACATAATGACGTCTCCCCGAATTCAAATGTTCCAACGCAACACATGTTTTCTTTGAATTGAATCCCATTCAACAACGGAAACAAAACTTTTTGCGGCTTCTTTCTTATTTCAAAATGTTGATGGAGAAGAAGAAAAAGAGAATTCGCTGAAAAGAGTTTTGAATAGCAAATGGACAAGAAAGATGGAGTTAATGTAGAGGATGAGAGGAGCATGTCAGATATGACAAGCGTGAAATTTACTTTAAACTGAATATACCACAGTTATAAAGTATCACCGAAATAAGGGCCTAAATGGGTTCGAATCCCGGCCTTGGCGGATGGATTTCTCAATTGTTCTCCAAAAAGCTGCCACACCAAGTCAAACAGGTGGTAAGTTTCTGGTAATCCCAGCAGAAGCTCCTCTTGGACTTGCCTTTGGGGGTGGGCAATTGCAATGAACCTGAAAAGGTAGTGCCCTAAAATATATAAAAAGGGACGCATAGCAAATATATTTTTAAAAAGGTCCGAAATGCATGTCTTGTAGCAATCCTATTAATGGACTTCTTTTCTTTGTCTCCCTTTGTGTCTCTTTTTCTATCTCTCCTTCAATGCATGCATCACTGGACAAATGACACTTCTCACATCGCTCATCATCGCCTTTCTCTGTCTCTCTCTCTCCCCCTCTCTCTCCCTCTCTCTCTCTCTCCCTCTCGTGATTTTTGAAGGCCAGCCATTGTATTGCGTGATTACATCAGCAAGAGGAGATTGAGAGCTACACACTTAGCTCTGACGGGAACTGGAAATAACTGGTATCAGATGTCAAACGAACGAACTCTTTGTTTCTGACACTATGTTTAGCACTGAGTCCACATCGGCTGTTCAAATGATAAGAGTTCTCTAGCCAAAATTGTTTTGTTTTAGAAGAACCAATGCAGACGTTACAGTTTACTACTGATACTATAAACATTCATAAGACGTTAAGGACTCTTTCAAATGCTTATTTCAAGCTCTTTTTAGAATTAGAAAAAACTGATTTGGCACCTTTTGCCTCTTATCATTTGGACATCTGACCTAATATAGCTACAAAAATATATTTCCCCGAGAGTATATTGTCAACATATCATGTCTCAAATGTAATCATAAGACAGAGAAAAAGGATTCATTCTAATAATAATGCTGATAAATATGGCACCTTGCTACAGAAAATTGCCTTATATTTTCATTGTGTAGAGCTCTCGTCGTCGACTTTTCTTCCATTTTTCTCAGGAAAAGTCATAAATAAGGCAACGTGATTCATGGGTCAACAACCAAGCTTTCTACAACGAAGAAAAAGGGCTCAATTTTCCAACGCAAATAGAATGAGGAGGAAAAAGAACGCGGAGACGCATGTTCATTAATTATCAGGTTGCTGTTTTTACCGCATTTGGCTCATTCTTTGACTAATAGATGGTTTTTGTGACTGTCAAAATATGGTCATCGCCGTACTTTGAACATTTTGAGCGCACTAATGACCAGCAAGGCTGTACTTTCTTTAAATGCACTGTACGCAACTCAACTACTCTGTAGACAATTAGTCGGTCGCACGCAATAAAGCGATTAAACAACTCTCTCCCCGCAAAACGGACATAATCAAAGCATGATTCACGGAGGGCCTAAATGCTGCCTAGACCACATTATAAAATGCATGAGATCCCCCTATAATAACCTCAAGTAGGGATTGACCGCATGTGTGCGGGGCAATTGTCACTCTTTAATAGGCCCCCAGCTTTTAATGGCAAAGAAGGGCCTTTTTCGCTCTTAAATCTGGCAAGAGCAACGTCATAAACATGTCTATTCGTCCTTGGATGCATTGAAGGGTTTATTAACATTAAACGGGTCTGTCTATTACAGCTCTACTGTCCAAATGATAAGAGCTCTCTAGCCAAAATTGTAACTCTTCAGAATAGCCAAGAAAGACTGTTTTATTGTCTGTACTGATACTATACAAGGTGCGTAAGGGGTTAATACTCTTTCAAATGCTTATATCAAACTCTATAGAATTAGAACACACTAATTTGGCACCTTTTGCTTCTTATAATTTGGATAGCCGACTGCTTTAAGGTTGTTTAACGCTTATAACCAGAGTATGAAAGGTTTTTTGTGTGTTCGTCCTTGGCATCTGTCTTTCACTCCTTCCTGCCACGGGTCATTTAACGGATGTGTCTCCTTTTCATTGCCACCAAAAGGAGAGAGAGAGAGAGTGAAGCAAATGTTTCCTATGGCTGCTTGGTCTATAAAAGGATTTCCTTCAAAAGAACAAGAGAGGCAATCGCATTCTCTTCTGCCAAAACACACCATAAAGAGAGGCTGAGTTTTTTTGCAATGGGGTTAAGCAGTCGTCTTAAGTTTGGGCTTTGTTGTTGCGCCTTTTTGAGCAAGTGAAAATGTTGATGCTTTAATATATTTTTCCTTTTCTTCTTTCATGGGACAATGCACAAATCGGTTTTTAGCGAGGCGGAAAACGGAAAAAGCCCGATTTTGATCTCGCATTTTCAATCCTAACCCTGGGAAAGAGGCCAAAATATACCTTAAAGTAACATATTTGAAGGTCGGTCTTTTTCACCTGCCAGAAATTGTCGTCTACCCAGGAAGTGGATTCAAGATGGCAGAAATAGATGAGGCTTGATTTTGTTGGCGCTAACTTGAACTTTTCACGAGTAGTTTTTTTGCGACAATGTTACCGTATTTTTCACAAACACAGTGGTTTAGATTTGATTTGTATTATTTATTGAAATACTACGACATAGCGTGCAAGACTCCCATGCAAGGGGTCCTGGGTTTGTATCCTGGGCCTGGCGCTTGGGATTTTTCAATTGCTCTCCAAAAAGCTGCCACACAAATTGCCCATGTGCGGCGTGCTATTGCAATGAACCTGAAAAGGTAGTGCCCTAAAATATAGCAATATGGATGCATATCATATAATTTGAACAAAAAATTATCTTTTTTTTTCAGATCTATGACCGTTGGAATGCCATCAAAATATTCTACAATCAATTTGATATATCATCAAAATCTGAACAATCAAGCATCAGATCCAAAGTTGTTTTTCAGAGGATGGAAGAAGCTGCAGATGCAGTCTATTACCAAGGTCTTAACAGGCCTTTTCATCCCGCTGAGGATCATCCTCCTTGTAAGGAAATTTATGTTATAGTCACCAATCAATCTATTTGGACTTTATAATTCCATGTATTTTATCCACCTTTTACGTTAATTGTGTAAATCAATGAAAAACAGAAAATGTATGGAGATAGGGTCTAAGGCAACAAGGTTTCACCTTAGGAATGAACAAGTCTTAGCTAAGCAAATCCGGATAAATGAACGGGAAGACTTGTGAGTACGCTTCCCAATCGATTGCCATAGTTGCAATTATACCGATTATATTCGATTGTGAGCGATCAATAGATCGTGATACACGCACACACGCACGCATGCACACTAGTGTCGCTTAAGTAGTATTTTAGGTTTTTGTAACGTTCAGTAGGGAGGGTGAATAAATTGGCGGGAAATATGAATATCGCTACTCAAGGGCTTAATGCACACACTACACGGCTTCATTGCCGTGGAAAAAAATACCGCAGCGCCATCTAGCGCACCTACGGGAACTGCGCTTGGCGCGAAAATACGAACATCTCAACGCTCAGCGCGCAAAAAATACAAACAGCGCTTGGCGCGAAAATATGTACTACATACAAACTCATATAATAAAGGCTACTAATTAAAATTATTTATAATTGTTAATATAACACCTCTGGGAGATGTTCTCCGGGCTTACGGAGACGTGAGGACTCTCCCATAAATAGAGGATAAGCCATAAGGCACACTGGTGGATGAACCCGAAAGGGTAGTACCTTGGAATAAACCAAAAGCCGCGAACTAACAGTAGCGGGGATTAGGCCAGGGGCAATCCAGTGCTAAGTAAAAAAAACTAATATTACCATTGCATTTTTTGCTGACATGGCGAGGTAAACTTTCTTTGGAGAAATATCACTTCCAAGACAGAATCCCTGTTTATGCACCTTATCGACTATTTCTAGCAATTGATTGCAAATTATAGGCAGTACGGTTGTTTGATTTTCGGCAGGGCGCCGAATCCACCCATGAAGGCTTCCTGAAACCGAACAATGTACTCGTATATGGAGAAAATCCTTGTTAGCAAATTACCTTTGTTGCAGTATTCCAAGACCTGATAACTGCAATTATTGTATGTGACATGTCCCCTCGTTTGGACGACATATGTCCGGTGAAGCTTATGTGCTGGTTCGGTGGAAGTTTTTGACTCTGGCTATTAAAGAGAACGTAATTTCAAACTTAATATGTTATTCTGGTTTACAACTTCGTGCTTGGAGGGCATTTTATGATGTGTTATGACTTACGTAAGCCTCTCCTTTCCTCAGAACAATCTTATTTCCTTTCCGTAACTTGCTTTCAAAGAGCAAACAATCTGCAAAAATACACTTTTTCAAAGTGTTCAGCCAATTATTATTTCTACATACCGTCCGAATCCAGTTTCTTTAGAACCTTCCACTTGCTTAGATTATAGTTGCTCATGGTGAAATTGCAAATGTGAGACTGGCTTTAGAACAGGCGAAAAGGGGGAAATCAATAAAGTCATTGGCGAAGACGTGTCTTAGCAATGATTAAGGTCATTAACGTAAGGGTTCCTATTACTTTATTGCAATATTGGTATATCCATATAAGGCAATAATATCAGAGTAGAAAAGTGTCTCTTGCATATAAAGAGAAGTTACTCAAATAGTGTGAAACGTCACATATTTAATTGGAAGAGTGAGTGGATAACAAGTGCACCAAACATATGCACTGTACGGGCATGTCATCCCTCAAATACTCGTATGACTGTAGCTTACAGACTGTCAAACAAAGTGTATTTCACACTGTGACTCTTCAAATTAATCCTACCTGCCTGAATGTTCTTGGCAACCGCGAATAAACAATACTTTTCTGCATGAATTGCGCGGAAAATGCCCTGGAAATATTTCACAGAGGGAACCCGACACTTTTATGTGCGACCGAAACATTTAACGCGCTAAATAATACTTTAAACTTTTTAACAGTTTTTGCCGGTTTCTTAATATTTACAGTATATCACACATATTTGCTTCTTATAAAATCTCCTTTACATATCAAACTTAATAGGAAATAATAATTCTATAAAGTGGTATCATCGACTTTATTTTAGAAAATCCGACATTCAGGTAAGTGAATATTTAATCGCCCTTCATAGGAGTCAATGTGTTTTAAGATGCAATATTTGTATTAATGCTTCCGTATCTCGATTTTTACTTGCCTCAGAAGGCAGGTTTCCGTCCTAACGTCCTTCCCTCTTCCCCAGTAATCGTGATCCAAATCTATGTTCGCTTCATAAAATGAATCAGATTTTGACGAATCGGCGGCCAAAGTGGAAAAAAGATTCGAACGGAAACCGGCTTCAGATCTCTGGGCTATATTATACTTGAACCTTTGTTCATTTATTCTCGAAACTCTGTATCTAATGCAGAGTTATGTGATTTGTTTCATTTGAAGGTCAGACGTAGTCACCAAGCTCATAATATTAATATTTCATTTTTACAATATTCAAATTTCCTTCAGGTCATGATCCAGACTGACAAGCACGGTATCCATTTTAATATCATGCCAGTGCGCGGGGATGTCAGCTTCCTTTGCACTATAGGCCTCTGCAAACTCTTTGTTGAACTTAGCAAATATATACTGCCAGAAAAGAGATGCCCGGCCACTGGCATCTCCAACAATATTCCAGGCTGGATAGGATTTCTGGTACTGAGAGTACTGGCGAGTACTCTTCTGTGGCCAATTGTAGTAGTATTTCTGCTTGCTCTGCACCAAGTATGAGCAGTTTTCCGTAATCAGATGCTCTGTATCACTCCATCTGAATTGTCCAAGGCCTTGCGGATAGTGTAACAGGCAAGAGTGGCCAGCCTCGTGGTCCTTAGAGGTCCAGGTGCAGACTGAGTTACAGAAGGGACATTGAGCCGGGCAGCCAATACATGTCTCTTCCAGTTGTTGGAAAATGGGGTCTGCATGGCATTTTGGTAGGTTTCTAGTCGTTCTGAAGAGTGTCTTTACATTCTCCGCCATTTTGTTCAAATGTGTTGCAAGGCCTGAGGTCATTGCTTGCCCAGTCAAATGCTATAAAAGGACTTTGTAGCATAGTACTTACAATAATAATATTAACTTACTTGGCATTCTGCTATCTCCGCATGGAAACTTCCGGCTGGCACATGAATCCCCTTGCCAGCCAGGATTGCAATTACTGTCGCCATCCAGAGGTTGGGGGCAGATTTGTCGGCAGATTGCCGAACAGCCTCAAGAATGGTTTCAAGCGTTCTGTCCAAAATGGCCAATGATAAGGCTGCATAAACCGTTGATCGACCAGGCACTTGAACTTGAAACAAGAAGTTTTTTGTGTAGCTTTGCATATGGGACATCAAGGCCTGTTTTGTGTTGCTTAGGTAGCTGTGAAACCCATTGAACTTGTCAGCTTGAATTAAATGTTTTAACGCACTTTTCTGGAGACCGCTCTTCGTAGTGAGTGCTTCTTCTTTCATAAGCAGATCCAATATTTCTGAACGTTTAAGAGTTAAGTTAATATGATTACAAAAATAATATTCACATTACCCTGTGTTTGCTGTCCCTTTACATGCTTCTTAATTGTTTTCCAAAGACCAATTGCAATTCCTTCCACAGCTCCTGCAGCCTCAGTCTCAAAATAGACACTTTTGAAGAGATGATACATGTTAACTCGATTCTTCTTGTTAAAGTGACTCCGCAAATCCATCTTTTCAACATACTCTTCTTGGATGACAGAGAGTCTGCCTGCAGCCCAGTGAAGAAAGTAGTGGTTGGCCAGGTGGAGTCTTCTCAGCGTGGTCTTGCTCTCAATACTACCGACCAGTTCTGAAATGTTTTGCTGCTGATCTCTGAATATCCAGTGGATGTCTTGAAGATCCTGCATATTGAATGGACATCCACGTTTGACCAGGTCAAGTCGGTTCACACACTCCGCCACAATGGCTGCCAATATTACTCTGAGTTTTCCCTTCATTTCTTTATTACTGGAAAACAAGTCAAGTGCCTTGGCGAATAGGTTTCTTTTGTACAAGGGAGTGGTTAAAAGATGCTCAAAACAGTATTCATCTAAACTTCTGTGATCCTCCACGTTCCCAACCAACTCTCTGGCTTCTGTGAAGTATTCTTCTGGAAGTCTTTGATAGGTTTCTTGAAGCATGCACTCAGCCATTTCGCTAATGTCAACATTGTCGTCACTCTGGGGCATCTCCTCCAATAGAGCATACCACAGTTTCCCAAAGTGCTCATCCAATAGCTTTTCATCAATTGATTTATCGATGGAATTTAAATTCTTTGCGAGGGTTTTGGAAGTCTCCCGTAAGCGTTGTTGATATTGTTCCACTTTGCTGTCCATGTTGAGTTGGTTTTGAGTCCACATGACAATGCTCTCTATTTCTTTATACTTGGATTTTGAAATTGTATCCATTTTGTCCTTAAGACGGCGGTGTGACTTGTGACGCCATTGCTCTAGTATATGTGAGTCTCTGTTCTGGGAAAGAAATGTTTCCAACTCGGAGTCAACTTCCTTGAGAGTGTTTCGAAGTGTCTGGGAAATGCTAGCCTTGGCTGCATCTTCATGCTTTTCAATATCCCTGTCTTGTGCCTCAATCAGCTCAATCCATGACTGGGTGTCTTTGGATGCAGCAGATTGCAATACATAGCCCAGTCTGACCATAAGTACCTCTAAAGCACTAAAGGCTCTTACTTCCATTGCATTTCGGAAGCTGAAAATGAAATTTTCTTTTAAGATACCATGCCACAATTGCTCCAATTTTATTGATATGTCATTGAGAGACAAAACCACCTTGTCCTTTTTGCTTTCATGAAATATCATTTTCTTTAGCTCCTTTACATCATTGGCATAACCAACATTCACTGGCGCCATTGGAGGTTGGCCTCTCCAAAGATTTTTAAAGTATTTGGCATGTCTGCCAACATCAAATTCTAAAAGATCATTGAAGACGGCAAAGGAGCTTTCCAAATGCAAATCAGAGGCTGCAGCACATGTCATTTCATTCAAATTGTCCAATAAGGCTCTCTGGCCTGCAATTATATGCTGGGATGCATTCTGAGCGCTTACATTTTGATGGACAAACAGAACAGTGGGCTTTGGAATGTCCACATTGTCCTTGTTGACAGCAATCATGCGGAGCAGGGCATGAATGACAATATGGAGTATTTCCTGCATTTCTGAGTGATTTTCTCCTTTCACGTTGATTATACTTATGTCAGCTAGTCCCAATACAAATGTGGCTATCTCATGATCATGTTCAAGCGATTGCCTGGAGTTACCCTGCTCAGGAGATCTTAGTCCTTCAGTGTCAACAACAAGTAGATAATCATATTCTAACTGCATTCTCTGAGGAGCAGGTACAAGCTGAGCATAGACTCCTCTTGTACATCTTCCAGCACTGACAGCAAACTGCAAGCCAAACATGGCATTTAACAATGTGGATTTACCAGAGCTCTGAATACCAAGAACGGACAATGTCAGCACCTTCTTATCCTCAATTTTCTTGGAGAGGGCTCTCAAAACTGACTTGACCCAATCAATGGGTACATGAGATGCATCTCCATCCATCAGCTCTAGTGGCTGGCCAATCAGCAGCAAGGAAGCCATGAAGTCAGGAAGGTCATGGTTCATTCTTACATTTAATTGGGTGTCCACATGAACCTGGTAGCACTGGCCAATTTCCCGCAATAAGTGTTCAATGCCAAAAGACTGCTCAGTTATCTCCAGGTTTATTCCCTGGATCTCCTCCTGAAGACTTAAGGTAGCTGGTTTTCCCGGAGCTACTTTCAAGCATTCTTGAAGCTGTTGCCAAGCACTTGCATGCTTCTCTCTAAGTTGTGGCAATATTGCCCGACTTTTCCCATCAATATGCAGTTTGAGCCAGAAGAAAAAGTAGGGGCGAAGGGCTGTCTTTTCTTCATCAGCTAACGTAAGTAACAAACCCATCAGAGGCGACAATCCAGATTGAACCAATCCTGCCTGTTGTCTTTTTAAGGCTATCATCTTCTCCTCGTAGGTTTCTCTGTGATAATCTTCCCCTGCTCCAATTTCGTCTTCTCTCCTTGATCTTTCTCTGTGAAACTTTTTGTTCAACTTGGCCCATTCCTTCCAAAACATTCCTTGCAAGGGTGTGTGTTCAAATTTAAATCTTTGAGCGTTGCCATCCTGGTACCATTGAGCAATTTCCTTGCAAAGAGCTTCAGCTTGCTTGCTAGCATTGTTTTCTAGGTCCACTACAAACCTTTCCCGTGTAACTGCACCCTTCAAACACTTTCCCAATGAATGCTTAGCAGCTGTGCCAAGGACAACATCAAGACAAGTTTTTGCCTTCAGCTTGCTCTCCTTATAATTGACTTTGACGTGGACCTTCTTCACGTCCGATGAGCTCAGTTGCTGTTCCACCGTCCTTTGAATATCAATAATCTTGTCCTCTAAAGATGAGATCGCTGCATCCGGAGAGAGTATGACAACCAAAGAATGCCTTAGTCTGTCCGCAATGGACTTGAGAAGTCTCATTGTCCTTGCTTCTTTGTTGGTATGAAATTCAGCAATGGAAATGATGACGATACAAGTGTCAGACATTCGTACAATCAGATCCTGAACATCCCTGTGCTCCTTGGCATCCCCGTGCAAGTTTAACATGGTTATTAGGCTTGTCTGATGACCAGGGGACATTAGGTACCATCCAATATCAACAAGACCCTCACTGACACTGCAGCGAACATTCTCATCAAAACGCTCTTGGTCCGTAAATATGGTTGCATCACTCTTGATCAGCTCATTGGCCAACCTTGACTTTGACATCTCTGGTGTTCCAATCCTCATGAAGGATACCATTCTGGTCTTTTGGTGCATGAGTGACTCCTCCTTTCCAGTTTGAGAGTTCTCACAGATGATGCCTTCAATGGGAAGGCATATAACAGGCCTGGCCAAATCTTCCTCCTCAGTTAAAGTTGGCAGAATGAACGGAATGCTCTGTTTGCAAAGGAACAACTTCTCTGCCAGCAGAATTCTAAGAAAGTCATCAGCACACATGAACACCACTGTCATGACATCTAGAGGGTGAATGGGCGTCATTAGACTCCGTCTCCTGATAGATTTGAACATGTCTCCCACAATGTCATCCCTGGCACTGGAGTCCATAGATATTAGCCGGGATAAAAAGACCTTCACCAGGTCTGCCTCACAGACAACTTTCATTTGATACCATCTGTAAACATTTGCTCTGTCCAGCTTTTGAGGGTAATACTGCACGAGATCAAGCTCTTTCAGGAGGTCTTCAATGCTTGTCTCTCCTGATGAAGAAGAAGAAGACTGATACTGATCTTCTCTATTTGGTTGCAAATTCAAAGGACTTTCGACACTGTCTTCTTCGGTGACAGTGACATTTGCTGTAGCTATGGCAGCCTCTTCTGTTGGAACTTTTGGAGTTGGCTGTTGTGCAATTTGTTCCATTGGAGAGCCCTCGAGTTTTGGCAGCATATCCAGGATTGCTCTGATCTCCCAGGGACGCCTTGCGTGCTTTTCCAGTGTTGGTTTCAACTCCTCCACTGACAGCTTCTTGAACGCCTCCAACCCCTTCACAAGCTGCTCTTTCTTCAGAATAGGCATCCAGAACTGTGAATCAATGTCTTTTTCTTGTAGGGCAAGAGCAAGATTCGTGCCAGTATTCATAACAGGACCTTGCAGACTCATGGGTGAGCTCAGGGATGAATAGCAGCTCATGTTGTTCTGACCAGGTAACGAGACAGGTTCTCTGGAAAAATCCATGAAAGGGGTTGTCTTAAAAACGTCTTCATATGATGGAGGTTGCATTCTCATCGGCCGCATTTCCCTGAACTCAGTCTGCGGCTGGATGTAGTTGCCCAACTCAGCCGGTCCGGTCATTCGAAACTCCCGGGGTCCTCTCGATTCATTCGAAGGCGCCATCCGATTGGTCTCTGCTAAGAGAACGGACAGACGTTTTCTCAAGTCTTCGTTCATGAATGAAGTTGAAATGGAGACTGAGAGCTCATCGTAGGTCATCGGTTCATCTAAATCTGTTGGCATATACGTATATGATATTAAAACATAATCTCCAAACGCTGAGTAAATGTACCTTCATAGTGCATCCCTTGCAGGCCCTGTTTAAACTGCAAAACTCTCTGATGTGCTCTGATAATTAATGTCACCATGGAATAGTTGTCCGAGTAGATTTGCGACTGGCTCCGACCATGTTCGGAAGCGATGCCGTTGAGAAGTAAAATCTGAGGAGGAGAGTTACAGAATCAAGAGTGATTTTTCAGGAAATTGAACCCACGAAACGCAAGAGAATGACGGCACTATGGGCACATGGAGCTATAGAGGGGTGTTTAAGCATTTCATAGTAAATTAGAAAGTAAATTTGAAGTAAAATACGGTTTCTTATATACGGTGATCTACCGATTGTATACGTAGACGAGTAATAAGATGACCCAGTACAGTGCATCTGAAATTTATTTAACATACCTTAAGCTCATCTTCATACCCATTATGACTGAATACTATTGAGTCCGCCTTGGCCAATCCCCTCAAGAATACTCCATGCTTGTGGTTGGCCCTCATCGAGTCCAAGGTTCTGTTGCAGACCATGGTTAGGTCTTCCAGGGTCGGATGAGCAGTATTTGGATCGCGGGGACGAAGCCAGTCACGAAGAGAGGCTATAAAGATTAAGAAAAGTTTCGGTTCCTGTTTTGAAAGCTCAACCCCAACCCATTAAAAAGTTTAGCCCTGGTGCATATATGGCATCAAATATTGCTGCGTACTTTATAACACTTAAAGTGAGGACATCCAAAAACCGAAAAGCGATAAAAAGAAAGTCGGTTTAATTAAAAACCGAAAAGCGATAAAAAGAAAGTCGGTTTAATTAGAAACCGCAACCGAAAGCCGACCTCATTTAGTTTAATCACTGTCGTCCTTAACTTATATATAGCCTTTTAAGAAGCCTTTTTAAAGCGACACATATAAGACGTTTCCTACCAATAGAGAATTCCACCATACACAACTTTCATGACAGCTCGTTATCATGATTGTTAATTATTTAATTTCCATCCCCTACCTCCATTTGGAATCCGTTTGTTAAAACTTGCTTTATTGTAATTTCCTTGAGAGTCATGAGCGGCCATGTTGTCCTCTGCTTATGGCAAAGTTAGAAAAGAACTGACGTATTGCCAACGTCACCGAGAAGCTTTCCTTACATTATTGATTCCCTTTCCTAATAGGAAACAATCAAACTAATGATTCAAAATTGAACATGCGAAATTGTAGCACACACAAAGATCCCTTAAAGCCGGCCATATTCACTAATAATTTGCCGTAGCAGATAGATAGATATTGCATGCAATAACTGTGATATAGACATACAAGTATAGTATATGTTGAACACCCTTATACGGTTATACCAATATCAGGGGTCCTTGGTATCCGGGACTGCTAGTCGGCCGGCTCCAGCAAAAGAAGTCCTGGGTTCAAATACCCTTACGGCTGAAAGCAAAGCATTGTTGATAAGCAAATCAAATTCCCATATGTTCAGAGAGACCACCTCTCTGCAAAAGAGTGTTGCACCACTTCCACTGCTTCCCAGTTGGATTGTTGTAGACCATGGATGACTGTAGCATAAGGATGGAACCTTAACGAAAAAGTTGGCATAGGGAAATTTGAGCAACCCAGTAACAAT